>CABFWB010001259.1:129444-147699 GCA_902151455.1 Timema bartmani
ATAAAGATTTGAATTGAAATTTTACTAGTATCAGTACAAATTTAAAACTACAAAATAGAAGATATATTTAAATTTATTAACTGTCTGATGTATCAAGAAGGGAAGTGTCAGTTTAAAAATACATTAAATATAATTATCTAGATTTATTTTGAGTCCCAAACGTTTGTATTATGACCAGCTGTAATTTGGGGAATGGAACTGAATACTATAACCGGGCCCCCCTATTGTGCATGTGTGTGTGAAGGTCCCTTTTGAAGTGAAGTCAAAGTCAAAGTCAAAGATGGGGTTTTTTTTGGGGCACATAAAATCACACTATATTATTTCATGCTTACATATCTGAATTTATCTCTTTTATTTTTAACACCACATTTTACTAACCTTTCGGGTTATCCGCTTGTGTACGCTAATTGTTTTAGGGATTAGGAAGGTTGTATTTAGAATTTGTGTACTCACATTTGCATTGAGGGAGATTAGAAAACCAACTTGGAAAAAAACCACCTACAATACAACCAACCGAGATTCGAGCCTCTATCTCCCCGTCATCTGCGAGAGTGACGCCTTAGACCATGCGGCTACCAGTATTCAACCCTGGGCTCCCTTCTCTCCCCCACCAGTTTAGTGACGTCATCCGGTCCATTTAACACATCTCACAGTAGTATCGCACGTGCAAATATCTAGTGTCGCGATTGCGTGAGAGGGGAATACTGCAACCAGAGAGGGTTGCAGCAATAGAAAGGGGAGGTTTTGCTTGTATCAGATGTTTCGAAAGGGGTGAGTTTCATCATTGAATATTGATGTTTCCGTTGCTGCGTGCTCTAGCAGTGATAATCTTTAACCCACACACTCCTAAACTACCACCGCGTCATATTCATCCCCCCCCCTTACCCAACATATCTTCACACTATATCACTAGACTGGTGTCCGAACTCAAATATTGACGAAGCAATCTCACTTTATAGAGAGTCAGTCTCTTGTGCCACGGTACGTCTCAGCTAATGTACATCTGTGTGTTAGGTATGGTTTGTGGAGTGGCTGTATCTTGGATCAGCTGGTACACTCTGACAAGGTGTGGCTTGTATCTTGGATCAGCTGGTACACTCTGACAAGGTGTCTGTATCTTGGATCTGCTGGTACACTCTGACAAGGTGTGGCTTGTATCTTAGATCAGCTGGTACACTCTGACAAGGTGTGGCTTGTATCTTGGATCAGCTGGTACACTCTGACAAGGTGTGGTTTGTATCTTGGATCAGCTGGTACACTCTGACAATGTGTGGCTTGTATCTTGGATCAGCTGGTACACTCTGACAAGGTGTGGCTTGTATCTTGGATCAGCTGGTACACTCTGTATGGTTGTTAGGATAAGCTGGTACACTCTGTATCTTGGAGCATAAAATATGTAGTTGGATTCTGATAGAAAGGTTCTTTGAAAATAAAATACAAATCTTATTTATGCTGTCAGCTTTTATACCATTTTATTTACTATATTATTGGTGACAGTTGAATATTATGGGACTTTACGTATAATGTACATATAAATGAAACTAAGCTAAAAATGGCAATGCTCGTATAGATGGCTGTATATTTAATTATTAGGAGTGTGTGAAGTTTCAAAAGATCCAAGTCGAAGCAAAAGTTTATATCGCTTCTTAAAAACATAAAAATATGAGCTATATCAACATTTAATAATTATATAACAGCTATCTATGACATACATAATGTGAGCAGAGATAAATTCAGACTCTCTTCGGTGGCTGCATGGTCTAAGGCGTTACTCTTACATTAGACTAGACTGTTATTGACGGGGAGAGTGGGTGGTTTTCCCTAAAGGCTTTTACTCTCTCCCACTGCGCAAATGCGGTTACACTTCCTATAAATTCAGTCTTCTTAATCCCTGTTACATAAGAGTAATAAGTAAAGAGGCGTGTAACCAGAACGGGTGGTAAGACGCGGTGTAAAGAAGACTAATGTCGGTTTTATCTTTAAATGGTATGTCCGTTCACTAAACAGACAAATCTGTGTGAAATGTATTTAAATATTACTATTTCTTACTTTAATAGAGTAGATAGAATCTAAAGCGAATTGCCAGAGTGTTGCCGAGGTGGACAGGCAGTCAGAAAAGGATGTCCAAATGCACACCCCTTTCTATTTCAGCCAGCTAAGGTAGGAAAACAAACAACCCCCTCTCTTGGGGGATACACCCCGGTATTCACAACGGTTTGGTTATGTTTAGTTATGTTTGGTTAGATTTAGTTATGTTTGGTTTGGTTTAGTTAGGTTAGGTTTGGTTAAGTTAGGTTTGGTTAGGTTTAGTTAAGTTTGGTTAAGTTTGATTAAGTTTGGTTAGGTTTGGTTAAGTTTGATTAAGTTTGGTTAGGTTTGGTTAGGTTTGTTGGGTTTAGTTAGGTTAGGTTTAGTTAGGTTTGGTTAAGTTTAGTTAGTTTGTTTTGGCTGAAATGTTATTCCCAGGAGATAAAAAATAAAGTATAACTTTAGCACAGAATGAGTAGGTGGGTTTATCAACTGTCTATCCAGTTGGTTTAAACTGCCACTCTGTTACGGGAAACACCTGTCGTTCTTACTTTCCTGCGTTCTGTGTTATGTAAATTACAAACAAGGGATTAGGTAGGGAGTCAGCCATGCGTTAATGATCTCGGGCCCTACGTCTGTGCACTTCGGCAACCCTAAGGTATGTCCAGGGCAGACCCTTCAAAGACCCTTTAACATTCCTTTGACAGTCTGTGCACTTAGGTGTTATCCGCGAATTTCACAGAATTTGGGTAGAAAAAGAAATATTAAACCCCTCACCTCTCTGTCAGCGGAAAACTAGTTTAGATAATAGTGACATCTAGTCCACACACCCACCAATACGGGTTTCATACTTTTTTTTTTAGCACCGCGTCTTACTAACCGTTCGGGTTATACGCTTATATACCAATTACGACAATGGTTTTTAGGGATAAGAAGGTTATATTTATAGGAAGTGTACCCGCATTTCCGTGGATAGAGAGTGAAAAACCCACCCTCAGTACGCCCAACCAAGATTCGAACCTAGATCTCCCCGTCATCGGCAGTCTAGTCTACTGTGAGAGTAGCGCGTTAGGCCTTAGCACCCAATAATAATAATATAAGCAAAGAGAGACGTACATGAAATTATATTCTAGCTTTAAAGGTAGACTTAGTGACGTATTCCACTATGACCTTGAATATAGGGGGAGTTTTCCATTCTCTCTCCAAATGAATGTAATCAGCAGGCAACACTGATGGTTGTAAAAAAATATCCTTGATGAAGAATCAACTGGAACTGCTCTTAAAATCGTAGTTAGTCAAACAGCGATGAGAACTCTGCTGTGAAGTACGGTTTTATGTACAGATTAACTTTAGAACCGGAGGAAGGGAGGGGGCAGAGCTATATGGAACTTTCGAAAAGGACGAAGGATAAGAGCTTGGGGGGGAAAAAAAAAGGTTTCATACTTTTTTCTATATACATAACACAGTGCACAGTGTGGATTATACTAAACCTACAGATTTAAGGATGGACTGAAGATTATAAATATTAATTTTACAAGTTCACTCATCGGGGGAAAAAAAAAGACAGTAAAAATCATTACTTGACTTAAAATAAGGGTTCATGTAAAGCAAAATATATTTTAAAAAAAAGTTATGGTAAGAAACAATAAAAAGTATTTTTAATATTAATATTAGGCTTCGTATAATTCAAAGCTATGACCACGTGGATATTATTTTAAAGACTTTGAATATATAAAATAGAGAGAACATTCAAAATAATTTTGGTTTTTTTACTATATTTCTTTAAGTAAATATAAACTTTTATGATTTAACTAGCTCAAGCTCTATTATTTCACAGGAAACTTTATAAAAAACTTAGTAAACCATATATATATATATATATTATCGGCAACGTTTAGAACACGTCTAAATACCCTCCTCGGTGGCGTAGTTGGCTAACGCGCTAGTCGTGTTGAGCTCGACTGCCGAGGACCGGGAGATCGAGGTTCGAATCTCGGTCGGGTGAACTGGGAGTGGTTTTCCCTAAATGGTTTTCCACTCTCCCTCTACGCAAACGTGGGTTCACTTCCTCTATATTAAACCTTCCCAATTCCTAACCCATTAGCGTAAATAGTACTTAAGCGTATAATACCGAACGGGTAGTAAGACGCGGTGCTAAATAAAAAATAAACACGTCTAAATAAAGTTAAAGAAAGTGGTGTAAATAGCTCAGTTGCCGATTATGTCTACATGACATTTCCGTTTCATCCTTCGTGCTAAACAAGAATGTTCGCCGTTTTACAAGCAGATAACTTATTGACTCTTTTGAGACTCGACAAATAGGCCCGTGTGTGTGTATATGTGTGGTAGTCATTCGACAAACATTTGACAAGTAGTTTGAGAAGATTCGAACATTTGACATTCGGCGATTGCCGCATATGTAGCGCCACCTTTGGTGTAAGCAAAAAAGCAAAGAATTGACCTTTCTCATTTTCATTTCATTAGTGTAGACATGTGGATATAGGTAATCAGAAGCGTAACACTTTTTTTCTTTGAAATTTAAAGAATTTTAAATAAAGGTGTAGTCTGTAATCATCTCTATTTACCGTCTTTGCAAATTGAATCTAACCACGTTTTGGACCTTATCACTTATCAGGTTGGACTGTATGTAGCAGGGTACAGTTGGCCAATGATGATATATATATTGGTACCATTAACTAGTTTCCTGATTGAAACCAAGCAGTCTAATCAATTTTGGACACGCTTCCCTTTTCACAGATTAATTTAGCAGAAAGGAAATTTGAGAGTTAGATTTGGACTTCAATATTGGTAACAGAGTGAAATGAAGTTTAATTACATGATTAGAACGGTTTCCGATGAATAATATCGGTAAAAAAAAAATTTAAACTATCGGGAAATTATATCGTGTACAAAATATGATTTTGTCATTCTTATAGGAACCTATGACAGTCACATTTAATGACATTATTGATTATTGTATATTTTTAATTTTAATAGTCTTAAAAAAGATAATTAAATTGTATACCAACAAAGGTATCGAATTCCAATACAATAATATTTACGTTACACAAACGAGTGAAGAGGGTTAGAATAATATATGGCAAGTACAACTATGGAATTGTTGTTCTATGAATTTCTCCATGGTATTCAAAATAAATTTTTGACCAAAAGCATTATGTTCTTGTATTCAAATCTAGCTAAGGCATTCAATGGTGTATGATTAAGTTGTTAAAATTATTCAGAAATTTGGCATCCCTTTATTTAATGTATTTCTTGTAATATTATTAATCTAAATAATAAATTAGACACAATGGTTACTGACGCAAGGTTACCACTCAAACTAAAATAAAATTCCAGCATAATTTATGGTTTCTCTGATAAAAAAAATAATGTATTAAATTTAAAGGTTTTTTCCTTTGGTTAAGACGTGTAACAAATGATTCGAAGAGAAAATGTTTGGTACACCCAATATCACCTCTGAGGGAACTTCAGGTCTTATGGAGAAAAGCATTATCTTCGCTCGCTCTCCGTTAACTGTTGCCAAATCTCCTCGCTCGCAGTTATGTCTGAAGGTGGTGTTCTGGGGTAAGAAGGAGCTACTGGCAACATTGACTAACCAGCGTTGCCAAACTTGTCTTATATTTGAGGGGAGATTGACCACACGAAAACGAGAGAATGACAACGTCGTTTGCCAATAGTAGCCGTGCAGCTCCCTCAGAGATGATTTCCACTGCAAGATATGTGTTAAGCACTCTACCGAATCTCAGTATTTGGTTAAGTTTTGTTAGTAAGAATTTCTACTCATCACCTAGGTCAGTGGACAATCGGAGTTGTTCACAATTCATATCATCTACAACCTCAATTATGTCTTAAAACACTTTGAATTACTTCAAGATGGGTCTTTGGTAGGAAAAAAAAAACCCTAGCCATCTTCTATTGGGAGACTTCACTGCCTTAGATGATGTGGCAACAGAGGTGGGTATGTATTGCTATCATATATTTGTTTAGAAAGTGTACATAAAATACCCCAATACAAGATAAATCACAGCCGGTTCACGCCTGGCCACCCTGGTGGCGCGAGCCACAGGTAGTGAGTCAGTTGAGCCGTGGTTTAGGGAATGTGGGACGAGATCACTTTTAGCCTGTGACACATGTAGCAGGCACGACGCAAACACACACACACTCACGTACGGTAGCCGACCAGGTGCTAGGCAGCTAAGTTGTTCCTCCTCATGCCAAACACATCGGACGTCGTTATGCGGTGACGAGTGATGGGTCGGTCCACCCGACAAACCGCTCTACACAGACCACAACTTAAAGACACTGCCAAATTTCGATGTTTTATCGCCGTCGGCTTGTGTTTCTTGATAAGTTCAGGGCAAGGGCAAGCTCCCAAACGTCGGATTCCCCCCTACCGATCAACGCGCCAGATATTAATGGTTTTACTACAGAGATTTCTCCAAGACATTTAAATAATAGTAACACTGGGAGGACATTATTTTCATCTATTCTTTAGCACCGCGTCTTACTACCCGTTCTGGTTATATTATTATGTACTACTAATTACACTAAAGATTTTAGGCACTTATAAGATTATATTTAAAGGAAAAGTAACCGCATTTACGTGAAGGGGGGGTGGAAAATCATTTTGTGAAAAGCACACCTTAGCACATACAAACGAGATTCGAACCTCGATATCCTCATCAACGGCGGTCTAGTCTACTGCAAGAGTAGCGCGTTAGACCACGTGGCCAACGAAGCGGATTATTTTCCTTAAAAATAAATATATATATTTTTATATGTTAAGGCTTCGGTGCGAAATATATTTTTATAACACAGTTTATAATTAAATTTAATCATACGTGGTATCCATCGCAGTGGCCGAATTGTCTAAGACGTCACTCTAGTGTTGGATGAACCTGATGATGACGGGGAGATTGTAGTTCTAATCCCGGTTGGATCTACTGAGGGTGTTTTATTTTCCTAAATGACTTCCCACTCTCCTTCCACGCAAATGTGGGTAGATTATCTCTAAAATGCCTCCTCCCTCCTCTCCACCTCATTAAATTAGTTATAATATATGTGTGTAAACTCAACATGTAATTCTACAAATTATTGAAAGAATGCACTTAGAAGAATTTTAAAATTAGGCCTAATTAAAAAATAAGGCAAATCTCTCACTTTTTGGCCCTATTTTCAAAATAATGTATATATTTAACGTTCTAAAATATACATCCATATTATTTTTTCCACCAGATCTTACTAACCATCTGGTTTATCTATATTTTACACCAAAGCGATAGGGCTGAATAGGGTAGATTTTAGAGGAAATGTAACCGTATTTACGTGTCTGGCGGGAGTAAAGACACTTAGTATATGTTACCCTAAGTACATTCGTTAAGTATCTAAGCCTCAACCCCCCCTTCCCCCAGTCAACTTAAAAACCAGACTAGACAGGCGTGAAGTTTAGTCTGTGTCCCCACAGATAGGGTTAGTACAGCACTAGAATGTTCGCTTTAAAAGCGTTCATCATAGCAGGCCCAACTCAGCTCTCGGCTCTCGCGAGGTATTATGGGAGTAAAAGGGAAAAGAAAATACCAAGATATGACATAAATGTGTGCTGTGTATTCGTATTTGAATTATTACTCGACATTTTCCGCGGTGACGATGGGGGACAAAGCGACAAAGTTTCTTGTTAATAACTACAGTATGTCCTTATTATGACAGAATAGAGATTTGTGCACAGTGCTTAATTTTGAAGTCATTCTAAAATTGTCAAAAAAGTCCTTTTCAATGCAGTTTTTATCCAAATATCATTCAATATTTCAACAATGTTTTGTATTAGAAACTTCTATTAACTCTTTACCTCCATTAATGTTTAGTGATAAATGATCCACGTGCAATAGTGTTGGTGTAAACTTACTATTTCTAGCCGACTGTATCAGAGAGTTGATTGGTGTGTGATGCACGCTTTTAACAACAGTGTGTTTTTGTGTTTAAATGTTAACACAATTTGATCATTTTATAAATATCAGTCCAATTAAATACAGATTGAGTTTAATTCGAAATAAATGAACATCTTAAATAAAAATAAATAAAAAATATTCCTTTCAAAATGTCCAGTCCAATACGACATATATACCGTATAGCAGTCGCAATGCCAAGTTGTCTCTCTTAGTAATTAAATGCCTTAACTTTGCGTCTAAGACTATTTTAAAGGAAGCTTGGCATCTTTACAGAATGTGCTATTTTGTAAATAGGACATTCTATGCCTGTATCTTATTTTAAATGTTCGTATTTAAAGTAAAGGTCCTATTTTTAGATGTGCTATTTATTGAAATCAAGTATTTTAAACAGTACATAATTTTGAACCGGTCTTATAAGCTCGGTGACAAGCTTCCTGTTAGTGTAGGCTAGGTCGACCTCTGTGGTCTTGGGGTAAAGTGCTCGCCTCAGGACCCGATGTTCGTTAGGTTCGAACCCAGCCGGGGTAGATAGATTTTTCTTGAGTGATAAAAATCCGTTGCACAACTTTCTTCTGATGGGAATTAAATTTGTTTGTCCTCTGTCGATTATGTTATGTAAAAGAACCCTGGAAGGTGTGTGAAAGTAGCTTTCCCGACCAAATTGGTAAGCCCTTTCGTTCTCGCTCTTAGAAATTCTCTTGTGCTGATATGATCAATTGGTTCACGTTAAATACCTCAAATAAATAAATGATTAAATTTATCCTGTATCAAATCGACAGAAACATTGAACTAACGGGAGGTATTGGGTTGATTTTGATTTTTTGAGTGACAGAGTGCATTCACAGGCCTTTGATGTATCCGAGATATCGCGAATCAGATGTTGTGCTTCAATTATATTGACAAAAAAACGTGTAAAATCATACGTGAGCTTTGTGTTTACTTGAGTGAAGACAATATTGTATACAGCCGTGTATACAAACGTAGTTTGAAAGTTGAACTTTTCCACTCTAAAAAAGTAAAATAATTCACATATTTTAGTTTATTATTAAGAACTAGATGCCCAAGAAACAAAAAGTAGACATTTATAGGAGCATATAATGTGGCTTTTCAAGAAAAATAATGAAATTTATTAGGGGAAGTCATGGCCATTTAATTTTATTTTTACCAGCTTCGGTGGCCGCATGACCTGTGGCGTTACTCTCGCAGTAGACCAGACTGCCGATGACGGGGAGATCAAGGTTTGAATCTCAGTCAGATGTACTGAGGTTTTAAAAGGGTTTTAAACTTTCCCTCCACGCAAATTTGGGTACATTTCTTTGAAATATAACCTTCCTATTCCCTAAAACCAATGGCATAATTAGTACATAAGCGTATAGTCCGAACAGGTAGTAAGACACGGTGCTAAAATAAAAAATAAAAACTTTTTTCCCTGTTTGTTCTCCTACTGATGGAGAGTTACCTCCAGGAACATTATAAACAAACTTTGTACCGGGCGTTTAATAATTATTGCTTGACTATTTTCCATCACTTTAACCTCTTTGTATGATTATTTGTGAATTGAATTGTTCAACGATAGCGCGCTAAACTCTAACGTGACAATTAGGTCCTTCTAAACATTACTTAATTATATTACGTAGCTAGTAATCCTTGCGATAAACTTATAGCCAAAATACACTTTCTATGACCATCTCATATTTAACATGAAAGTTTCAAACTTTCAAAATTATATCATTAAACTAGATTGAAATGTTGTTTTTTTATTTTAATTTTAAAAGTGCAGGTATGCAATATTATTTATCATTTAAAATACTCCCCATTTTTAAATTTTGAACAAAATGGTATAGGCTATTTTAGAAATAGGCCTAGTTCCAATTTAAAAAATACAATCATCGTTAAACCACTGTTATTATAATAGTTTTTTAAAAACTAACATAAATCTTTATTTTATTTATAAAACACTCGCACATATACAAATTTCGAAACAAAATGTTAGTCATTCTTGAATCTATCAATAAATGTTTTTTTTTAAATAATAAATTACTATGTATTATATAAACATATGCAATTTGAACAAAATCGCTAAGGTAACTCTCAAAAAATTTTGAATTTTACAAATCCGGTCATTAGTAAACTACTATTTATTTTATAATTAGCATCTTAATCACGATATGGCCTTTAGGTGACAGCATATAAAATTTGAGTAAATCCATCAAACCTTTTTTGTGACCTTAAGTAAAGAGGGACAAATATGTAATGGAACAATCAAATTTGTAGGAGGCACCATTTTGGATTTGAGGAGACATAAAACGTTAAGGTTGAAAATGTTCGCGATTTTAATACAACTTTAGATGAAAAATTAAAACTAATGGTTTATTTTTTATTTTCAAAAAAGCGTTTAGCTAAAATTTTAATCTAAAGTTTAAAATTACAGCACATGTTTAAATAGAGGGGCTACTTTTTTAAATTTCAAATTTTTGCATGTAGGGGCCTAATAGATATTATGCAATGACCATGATAGACAAACAAACTTTTAATTTTATTAATAAGGTTAGAATATAGAATTAAATTAAGTGAAAAATTACCCATATTTGAGTGATCAATGGTGGGAAACCATTTTGGAAAATACACTAGATCAAACCCGATTGGTACTCAAACTCCGACCTTCGGATTACTGGGAGACCAGATCAGAAAATACTACTTTATTAGTACGTGTGATCATTGACAAGACTCAGTCATCATGCTAGACAATATAATTGTCATTACATACTGCCGAGATTCAAATCCCGACCTCCCTGTCACTATCAAGCCAGACTAAATGAATCTTCCATTAAAAAATCACATTCCCAACTAGGAAACAACTTGAAATGTCAACAAAGATAATTATTGACAAGCTAAGATTAGCTAAATAAAGGTGGGATTGTTGGGAACGTAAGAAAAGACCAGTGTTTTAGCTTTTTTTTTATAACGAATTTTTTTTTTTTTTTGCCAAAATAAATTAAATATTTCTCCGGTAGATACCTAGAGTTTAATTTTCTTCTCACGGAGATATCAACAGTTGTTGAATATCTGTCATGATCATAGTGGCGTTAGATGGCAAACTTTTTAAATGAAGAGAAAAAGTTGGTCATTAAATTCCAGGACACCCTTGACAGATATTCAACAACTGTTGATATCAACATTCGAATAAAACTAAACTCTGTTTTTACTGGAGAAATATTTGATTTATTTTAGCCAGAAAAATGTTTTGATATAAAAACTAAAAAAAAAAGACCTTTTCACGTGTTCCCTAAGTACCCACCTTAAAAACATTTAACAACACTCAAAATTATATTAACAACGATAGCATATAAAATAGTAATATAAATAGTCTGCCATCTTTGAAGTTTGAGGACTGAGTTACTTAAAGGAAGATCTACAGCAGCTGCGAGGCTTCAAAATCACTCACATATTCCTCAATTATATTAAAAAGTTTTGTTGTGGCCCTTTTAAAAAGTCATCTCTTTTATTTAAAGAAGGATTTATGTTTCTATCTGTTTACTTTGATCTCATGAATGCTATATATTAGGTAAACAGTCGTTAAAATGAACTAATTTTATATTTCCACAATATTTTTTAATAGTAACATTTAAATAGTTTTAGTTATACAAGCCTAAGGAATGTTGTTGATACCTTAATATTCCATTTTGGCGTGATCCAAATCTTGAACTAGCATACCATTTATTAAATAACGCGGGATTTATGAACGTTTACAACACCAATGAAACCCACAGATCTAATTTATAACCACATCTGTCATCAATAACAATTGATTGTTTGGATAACTCGTCTTAAACCATTTACTATCACTTATGTTTTAAAATAGTCATTGAAATTGTCATGAAACAATACTATATGCACAGCCATTTCCAGTGTGAGTGAAATAGTTGGGTCACGTGGTGGACGAGATATTTAAAATAGACCAGAAATTAAATATATATATCTTCACTGTCACTTGTAATTGGCACAACGTCTGCGACCTTCATACAGCCCTGTGCAACTACTCATTAAATCATTCCTGCAACCAGCTATACACCTCCTACGAAAAACTTACTGCCAACTACAAACCAATTTCATACCCTTGAGGAAACTCGGGTCATTCCGCCCGTGGAAATAGTTCTAGCAATCATTCTCGCTTAAGCCATTTACAAATAGCTTAAACTTATATTCGAGAAACGCAATAACTTTTTTTTGTTAGCACCGCGTCTTACTACACGTTAGAGTTATCCGCTTATGTACTAACTACAATAATGGTTTTAAGGATTTAAAAGGTTTATATTTAGAAGATGTGTACCCGCATTTGCGTGGAGGGAGGGTGGAAAATCTTTTTGGAAAACCACCCTAAGCATACCCGACCGAGATTCGAGCCTCGATCTCCCCGTCATCGGCAGTCTAGTCTACTACGAGAGTAGCGCGTTATACCATGCGGACACTGAACAAAGTTATAAGTAAATTAAAATAGTATTAGTAACTTATGAAACTTTCATATACTTTCTTCATACCATAATCAGTAAATGATCACATAATCTACCTCTACATACTATAAAAATAGATGGGTGAACGGGGGGGGTCCTAAATGATTTTCCCCTCCGCCTCCACACAAATGCGGGTTCACTTCCTCTATATTCAACCTTCCCAATTTCTATCCCATTAGCGTAATTAGCACTTAAGCGTATAACACGAACGAGTAGTAAGACGCGGTGCTAAATAATAATAAAAAATAATAAATAAAAATAGATGCTTCTATAAAAACGTTTAGCACCAAGTTTGTTAACAACTCAACCAGGTTGTTGCAAGCCTGACAAATTATACCATGTGACCACCTTTGCGGGTTTACTAGTGGGGTTGAGGTAAAGTCACCAATCCATTTGTTCTTGACAAATGGGCTCTCACTGTCTTCAAAGTTCTCCTGTATTTTGTATAACAACTTGCTTAATTTTGAGCGACACTGTTTTATGGGTTTCCATGAAGTTGGGAAGGGGAACAAAGAAAAACCAGAAATAGTCTTCAGATGTTGTCAGAGGGTACGAAATGGCAACCAGCCGGGCTAGGGACCAGTACAGATTTTGGTGAGAGTAACAATGTTGGCCCTGCTATGAAACTTGTTAGTAACCAAGACAATCCGAGATTGTACCCATTAGGAACTAAGCTCAGTTATGCAAGTTGTACTCCAGCGTATTGGGAAATGACTGCCGAAAAATGAGAGGTTATTTATTAAAGCGTTTTCCTTCACTTTTTTCACAAGTATGATTTGCGAGTAATATTAATCCACACTTTCATTTGGCTTGGCTCAATGATTTTTTGTTTGTTTTGATACACGGCCAATTGAGTTGACCGCAGGCTCCCAATTTGTTCGTGTCCAAAATTAAAAGTCCTAGGTATAAATCTCTGTCCCTGGCGGGATTTAAAAAAAAAAATCTTGATCTGAGCTCATCGTATCAAATAAGTTTAATACAATTAGTGTCTTGATGTTTACCTTAACCAGGTGCTAAGCAACTTTTGCACTATCTAACTTAAGACATTTTATAATTTATGCTAGGCAGTGTATGAAGGAATTATAATAAGCCAATGATGCCGAATTTTTGGCTGAGAGTGAAATTTACTTGCAGAATGCATCAAATCGTTTGAATATGGTGACAGGATCTTTGTATAAATGTATTCAAAACTAAGTTGATAGTTTTTGATAAGGACGGATCAGGAAATGATCGTCAGCTTAGTATAAATGGAAAAACTGTTAGAACAAGTGAATGATTTTGTGTATCTGGGCAGAATGTTCTGTAAAAATGTAAGAATAGATGGTGAAATCGACAGACGGGTGAATGCATCTCGGAGATAAGTTTGATGTATGTGGACTATTGCAAAGAATGAAGTAGTATCGAAAGAGGCAAATTTGGTAGTATGTAAATTGTGTTATTTCCAACAATGTTTTATGGATGTGAAGCGTGGGGTTGCCAAGAGAAACAAAAGAGTATGGTGAGTGAACGTGGTTGGAATTATATATCTACTAGATGTTTGTGAAAAAACTCGAATGAACGGAGTCAATAACGAATGGGTGCTGAAGGAGTGCGGTTTAAAAGGGAATCCAATAGGTAGTTGAGAAACAAGTGTCTTATGTTGGTTTGGGCATGTGCAGAGGATGAGTGTGGATCGAGTAATGAAGCAAATATATGAAGGTAGAGTGTGTTGATCAAAAGGGAGGGGTAGCCCATGTAGGACATGGCTAAATGTGTGAATAAGAGAAACATTAAGAGTTTTTAAGAATAAAAAATCATGTATGATTCGATACATGGATGTTGTTGAAGAGAAGGGAGTATGCAAGGATAGGAAAGTGTGGAGAAAGTTAGTGAGGATGGATTAAGTACGGAGTTGTTTTTTGAACTATGTCCACAGTTTCTTGCCTACCCCATAAAGGAACGGCGTGATTAGGTATGTATGTTCTAATAATCTAATGCCTTGGCCGCACTGAACTAGTTTACTAGCTAGTAGTACTGGTTGGCGAGTGTAACTTTACTAACGCTAGTCGATGGCACAAAGTCACATGACTAACTTGTCACTTACAACTATCGCTCAACTATCCCCTGTGAACCCCATAAGATAGTGCTAGTGCTTGTAGAAATTAGACACGAGCTTCTAAAATCATTACGCACGGACGACATTTTAACACAACAACCAACCAGCAAATACTTCGTCGCTAGTTAACCAGCCTCTCATGACAGGGTTACTAGCCGATAGTTTACCAGCCTCTCATGACAGGGTTACTAGCCGATAGTTTACCAGCCTTTCATGACAGAGTTACCAGCCTTTCATGACAGAGATACTAGCCGATAGTTTACCAGCCTCTCATGACAGGGTTAGTAGCCAATAGTTTACCAGCCTCTCATGACAGGGTTAGTAGCCGATAGTTTACCAGCCTTTCATGACAGTTACTAGCCGTTAGTTTACCAGCCTCTCATGACAGGGTTAGCAGCCGATAGTTTACCAGCCTCTCCTGACAGGGTTAGTAGCCGATAGTTTACCAGCCTCTCATGACAGGGTTAGTAGCCGATAGTTTACCAGCCTCTCATGACAGGGTTAGTAGCCGATAGTTAACCAGCCTCTCATGACAGGGTTACTAGCCGATAGTTTACCAGCCTCTCATGACAGGGTTACTAGCCGAATAGTTAACCAGCCTCTCATGACAGGATTACTAGCCGATAGTAGGTGTTGCTAATAAAAGCAGCTAATAAACTAGACCCGCGTAACACAGGCTTGCCCCAGTGTTTGCGTGGTTTAAGCCACCACGGTCTGCAATTTACGGCCCGCGGGCCAGATACAGACCGTCGAATGAATTTATCTTTGCCCTCAAAGGATTTAGTAAACAAAGAATTGTGTTGATAAAAATAAACTAGAGTGGTATCTGATATATGAGGGATAAGTTGAGATTTTAGGAACCCGCTTTTGTGGCATAGTGGTCTAACACGCTACTTTTGCATTAGACTGGACTGCCGCTGACGGGGAGATCAAGGTTCGAATCTCGGTCGGGTGTACAGAGGGTGGTTTTTTCCAAAATGGTTTTCCACTCTACCTCCACGCAAATGCGGGTAGCTTTTCAATAAATATAGCCTTCCTAATCCTTAAAACCACTAGCGTAATTAGTACATGAGCGTATAACTCGAACGGGTAGTAAAACGCGGGGCTAAAAAATATTAGGAAAGGTACCCGCATTTACGTGGAGGGAGAGTGTGAAACCATTAAGTAAAAGTCACCCCCATTAAACCTGATCGGAATTCGAGCTCCTATCTCCCAGTCATCGGTAGTCCTGTCTGCTTGCGAGAGTGACGCCTTAAGACTATTCGACCATCGACCTATTGCAAAGTATAATGTCTGTGAAAGAAATGAGTGTGTGTACCGAGAAAGGGATGTAGTCTGTTTGACCGGAAAGACAGATAGCTACGTGTGGTCCCAGGGACATCTTGACACTCTCTTTGGATGGTCTCCTCCTGGGTGCTAATCCACTTGAGTGGCTGCCTACCATCCAGGGGGAGAGAACCTTCTCCGACCATTAATACGCTCACTTGGACAAGTAACTAAATAGAAGAGTTTGTCTTGCCAGCATCAAATATACCTAGGGACATCTACTTTTCGCGAACAGTTCTTTTACGAAATGTTTCAAAAATCCATTTCCAAAACGCTAAAAGTTGTATCAAGTTCAAAGAAATCATTTTTATATATAGTTTTTTAATTCACGAAATAAAACGATAAAGGTATTTATACGTGAAATCAAAATTTTTTTCATTAAATTTTATTATTATTCGTATTTAAAACGAAAGTCATGTTTTCTAGGCAAAATTCCGTTTGATCGTTAACATGCAAATAACATTAGCGGCCATGTTGATTTCGATTGCTGTAAAATTAATGCAGTAGTGCTCAAGGTCAAATCTATGCAGTCTTTACCATCAATGTCAACAATTATCAAAGACTGGTCGATATATAAACAGTGGACTCGTAAAGCTAGATCGTGATTTTATTCTCTTCTATGAAGACTTGAAAATAATATACCCAAAACCCATGCGTTTATTGTATTCCGTTTCAAATCTAATGATTAAATATTTATTATGTATTTATTTTGATAGTTTCAAAGTAATCATGAACTATTTTATTCAGTGTATTATTAAACTATACATTATTTTAATTCCCTTTCAGACAAAACAAAAAAATGGATTTATCGAATTAATATTTCTTATCTTTGGTTGTTTGTGATCTTTGCAAGCCCTGGAATGTCTAGGTTTCTTTGTGATTTCATTATATCTATGTCTTTTATCTTGAGCTAGAATATATTTTATTGGTCTTCATTTATGGTTTTATTTTACATTATATTCGTAAAAAATAGTTGTAAAAAATGTGTGTTTCGTGATTTTTCCATTTTTAAGAAGAAAGTTTTGTTTATTTGAGAATTTTTATGATGAAATTTCAAATATTTATTTACCATAATATAGGGTCTCTAAATATGACGGGTGAGGCATTTAAGTTGAGACATCAGAATATAATGAAAACAAAGCATTTTAGAAAAAAATTGTTCTAGTTTACACTTTTTCTCATAATAAATGAGGATAGAATTCCTGAAAATTATACTTTATTCATTTCTGATCCTTAAGTGTACGTATTTAAATGCGTATATTCGGGAATAGTAGTAAGATGAGATTAAAAAACTCGTTAATTACCAATTATTTAACTATGGGTAGCAATAAGAAGGTTTATCAAAATAAAATGCACCAATAATCACTCGCAAAGAGGATGTAAATCCACTTGTATTGCCAAATCTCTTCTTGGTTATATTCTTTAAATTGAAAAATGACACCTGGACACGGAAATCGAACCCTGGACCTTTGGCTTAGTACGCCAATGCTCTAACCACTGAGCTATCCAGGAATCGAACCCCAGATTCAGACAACTCAGGCCAGTACCATGTGCTTTAAAGAACTCTCTCTACCTGAGATACATTTAATGTGGGGGGGAATACGATTTTATTCACAAATGTATTATAAGGATTTTTTTTCATATTTTTTTTAGTTATATTTAATTTTCTTTAAAGTGGCGGAATGTCTTCTTTGAATAAGAATCTCTTCACTTTCTTTAGATCTCAAAGACAGAAATTTTTTCCATCCACTTTATATACGACCGAATCATTCAAGTTTCCAACTACTGAAATACTGTGAACACATAACATATACACTTATTTATAAATAATCCATCAATTCTGTATACGGAAGCTTGTCATTTCATATTTCAAGGAAAAAAAAGCAGTTTTATAAAATGTATGATGTTCATTTTGAATACAGATTTTGATCGAGTGTTCACTTCTGTCGTTTCAACAAACGGGATCTAAAGATATGTTCTTATATTATAATTATGTTTTTAAACAATACAATAAATTAATACACGTACGAGTTACAAATACGAGTTTCCCGTCAGTTAGAAAGGCTTCAAACTATAGTCAAACATTTGTATTCAAATACAAAAAATTTAGATTTCAACCCTTTAACTAGCTGTTTCATTTTATAAAAACCGTCCAAACCTTTTAATTTAAAATCTGTTATAAAATGCTAGAATATATCTTAGAATTATTTTTATAAGTTAACCCAACATAATTATTATTACATTTCTAAATGTTGTCTAAATATCAATAGCGTACGCAGGATTGTGAATTGGGGGGGGGGGGGGAAAGATAAAGGGGTTTTTTTTTTTC
>CABFWB010001259.1:154055-174232 GCA_902151455.1 Timema bartmani
TTTTGTTGGGGGGGGGGGGGTTAATAATATAGGCCTATTCTTGCGCGTCTGGGCTACAATCGTATCCCATTTTGGGGAATGATTAGCTTGTAATAATGTACCGTTGTCCAGAGGCCGCTCGAATGTACTAATTGTACATCCATTACATGGAGTATCTTTTTATGTCCCGATGGGATGAGATGAGCTAGCTCTTTCTATCCAGTCTACCTCATTACACCCCATTCCTATCTAGTCCATCTCATTTCACCTTCTCTCCTTCAGGTCCATTTTAATGTTATCCTCCAATCTGTGTCTAGGTTTTCCCAATGGTTTATCCCCATTGGGTTTACCAGTCAGTAACCCTGAACAAGGTTCTAGATTCTCCCATTCACGCTGCATCTCCTGCCCTCCGTAATCTACGAGACGACTATCCTAGCATCGTGTTATGAGTCCAGTCCGGCTTATACGTAGGCCTATACGTTTATTAAGCTAGTGTAATTATAGTGGGGAAGGTAGGATTTGAAAGGAAAACTACCCGTATTCGCGTGGAGAGAGAGTGTGGGAAGTCATTTAGTGAAAAACATCCTCAGTACATTTGATCTATATTCAAGTACCATTACCAACATTCCAGTGTAAAACGAGTGTAACGCGCTAACCTATGCTATCACCGATGCGGATCAATTTAACATTAAATTAATTACAAAGTGAATGTGTGCGTTGACGGCCATCTTAAATATGTTTGTTAAATTTTATAAAATTATTTTTAATGTGTTACATAAAAAGTCATCATTTCAACAGTAATTAAAATATTTATGTTGCGTATTATTTTCTAACAGCACGATTTAATTTGCAAAACTTTAATAAATCACACCTTAAAAAGTGTACAGTACGATTAATAATTCTACCTGTGTGTAGATTGTTACTTGGAGCATTTTAAAGAACCGGCAGTAATTACCCACTACTACAGAACTGTCATAAATAGATAGGAAATTATCAGTTGAATAAAGAGAAACTACAACTCGACGAACAGCAGTAAAGTTATGTTTATTGAGGTTCGTAACACTGTGGGATGTTTGTGCTCGACTCCCCTGTTGGTTACTTGCGTGTTTGTCCTTAGTCAATGTTTTGTGTTTTAAAAGAGAGTACGGTCAAATTTTCACAGGAAGAGCTTTATCTGACAACTATATACAAGATCTACCTTCACGTAATCGTGTGTAAGGTCATGTTATCAAGAGACGTAACTTTTAAAAGATATTTATCTATAAATATAAAAATAGTACCGATATATAACAAAATGTTATCATTATTAACCTTCATAAATATCTTCGTACTATCTAATGAGTCCCTTGTTATGTATGATGTTAATCTGGAGACGCGGCAGTAGGCCTAAAGTCATTTGGCCTAAAAGTCATTTGGCCTAAAATTCAGTTGGCCTAAAAGTCATTTAGCCTAAAAGTCATTTGGCCTAAAAGTCAGTTAGCCTAAAAGTCATTTGGCCTAAAAGTCATTTGGCCTAAAGTCATTTGGCCTAAACTTTAGGCCAAATGACTTTAGGCCAAATGACTTTTAGGCCAACTGACGGGTACTCGTTAATCTGACGTCACCGCGCGATCTTTAACTCTTGGACCCGCCGTGTGTAGCGCTAAGGGGCAGGTCATGTGGTCTTGCTCTCTGGCTTCCACGCGGGCGGGACCACAGTTCAACTCTCTCACTCACTTCCATAGTGTTAGTCGAATCATCATAGATTCACGATACGAAAGAACGGTATCGGACATTGTTCTTGATTTAGATTACCTCTGATTGTAACTTAACAGAGACCTGTAGACTACAAGTGACTAAGTGACTAAAAGGGTTTCATGAACATCACACAAACCAATAAGAGGGTTTCACTATTAAAATTTGACTATTTAATACACATAATATGTAAATTATTGAATATACGAGTTTATATCAAAATACGTAAAGTACAAATAAATGTACTTACTTGCTTGACTAGCTAAAATAATAATATCAAAACACCATCTCATCATTACATCATTAAAAAAAAACATAATGAAGAAATAAATTAAGTAAAGAGCGTAGTAATTTAATTTAAGATATGACTTGGATTGGAAAAAGTAAAGTTTATTAATTATTATGTTAGTAATAGATGGTTAAACTGATTATAAAAAAATATAGTGACACAGTTAAAATGAAACTAAACGAATTAAAACTCTACAGAACCAATACGACCAAATAATTAAATATAAAGAGCTTTCGAAGTTAATGTTTGTTTCATGTCATTTATTGGTATCGTAAATATTGAAATTTTATATCCCTTCAGAGTTAAAATTATTTGCAATATAGGTTAAATTTACGTCATAGAAAAGATTTTGAAAACCTATTTTGGAAATATTTATAATCGTAATGTTGTAATGATACATTCTATGAAGATTAATTTCTGGTTGTATATATTTATGACATATTTTGTATTACATAGTTTTATATTCCAAATGATACCCATATTGATGCTAATACACCATATATTGAAATAAAATATTTTAAAATATAGAATTAAATAGAATCAAGTTTTTGCTACCTATCATTTTATCCAAATTGTATTCTCATTTACGTAGAAATATATGTATTTACTTTAATTAGGTTGATATTCTAAGGTGTTATTCAGCGTTCCCTAATTAATATTTGAGTATTCTGGATATATTTTGTTTGGATGAAAATCTTTTGTTCAGTCTTTACCTGTACATGACATTTAAGGTTTTAATGAGTGGGCTTCGAAAGATTGAAAACGTCTTTACTATTTAAAAAAAAGTGTTACAAAAAGAAACAAAGTATAAAAAATGAATGTTTGGAAAAAAAATTGATAATGGTTAAAGTTTTGTTCCTTACGAAGTAAAACTTCTAGCCAAAGTTTAAAGAATGGGGGACAGAAAACTTGTGGTAAAGTTTTGAACATTGAAAATGATGTTGCAAATTAAGAGGCAAGTTTTTAGTGAGAATCATATTAACAAATTCATTCTTTTGAATAATTCTCAAATGTGTTTTTAATCTCCCTCCAATTTTTATGTGTCACTATAACGTTAGTTACTTATGGAATTTAGCGTTTAGTTAAAATAATAATTCTGTCAAAATTGGAGAGTGATCCTTATTTTTTTAAATAAATCTTACTCTACGAATAAATATGTGCAAGTATCTAGTTTAATTTAATCATTATAAGGTATTTATTATTAGGTATAGTACATCCGTATATGGTGCTATAAAATATTAAAATTCATTATGATTTTTACTATACGTAATTATAATAATAATGCTCGTCAGGGCTACATCA
This sequence comes from Timema bartmani, assembly GCA_902151455.1. Lineage (NCBI taxonomy): Eukaryota > Metazoa > Arthropoda > Insecta > Phasmatodea > Timematidae > Timema > Timema bartmani. The sequence continues at coordinate 157,360 of CABFWB010001259.1, forward strand.
CCCGTGGGCCAGTAGTGTAAATATTATCCAGTACTAATGTAGCGTTGTCCGGGGGACGCCCGAATGTACTGATAGTACATCCTTTCCGTGGAGGGTGATAGTGAGTATGATGGTGATAGTGAGTATGAAGTCATGTAACCAATGGAAACTTAAGCCTAACTAACCAACCCCTGGTGACCGTTGGGGTTAAAACGTATAAACAGCAGAACGGTGCTCTCACCTCAACACCCGATGTTTGTTGGTTCGAACCCAGCCGATATCAACGAACACATATAGAACCAATCTTCGGGTTGTAAACGTACTGGCGCGGCCTTAATACAATCTCGACCCGCTTCAATGGCCGCATGGTCTAACGTGCTACTCTCGTATTAGACTAGACTGATGGTTACGAGGAGATTGAGGTTCGAATCTCGGTCGGGTGTACTGATGGGTTTTTTTCTATAGTGTTTTTCCACTTTCAATTCACGTGAATGTGGGTACACTTCCTATAAATATAACCTTCCCAATCACTAAAATCATTAGCGTATAGCTCAAAAGGGTAATAAGATGAGGTGCTAAATATATATACATGATTTTGACCAGTCGAACCAATTTTATTAATTATAATAAACTATACAAGTGTGTAATTCGTCGTAAAGATAAATCAAAGGGGGTAACGAGGCAAGTTCTCTGGGGGGGGGGGTCCATCTGGACACACCCTGTATACAAACTTTTATTGGATACAAGTATAGTAAGTTTTTATAGTGAGCCCCCCTTAGAAAAAAAATTAGCTTTTCACGCCCTTGGTCATAAAACTAAAGATTTTTTTTTGAAAATGTATTTTATCTATAGAAAGTTCTGTATCGGGTTGTAAAAACCCATATCACTACGTAAAGGCGAAGCAAAATAATAGAGAATATATATATATATATATATATATAAGGTTGAAAAGGAGAAAGAGGGACAGAGTGTATATATACACAGGAGTGAGTTTCCCGCTTCGCCGAACACCTCGTTTTCTCGGCGATTGAGCTGGTCTTGCTCCTGAAGTTCGTTAGCTCCTTGCCCTTCCAACCCCCCCACCACCCACCCCCAACCCCAACCCCTCGCCGGCTTGCTTGTGGCATGTTGAGATGTTGCACCTTCCACCCCAGCTGACGGACAAACGGATGGTTAGGCGGGTATCGAGCTTTACAGGGGATGCTAGACAGACTTAAGAAAAACTACGTTTAGTCTCAGTCAACAAGGGAAGTGCGACGGGTGAAAAAAAATAATACCATAAATAGTTTATAAAAACCAGGACTTTTCAATTTTTATATAGTTCAAAATCATCGTAAAAAGAAACAAATGATATTAAATTATTATTTTTTTAAATTGTCGGGCATCTTTCTACAAAATGTGTCTATATGGCTATTGCAAGGGCCCAGATTTCCATAACATTTCAAAAACAGTTTTTTTTTACTTGTTCTCGACACCTCGAAGAGAAAGTATTGTGATCGTCAAAAAAAAAATCTAACTCAAGATTTTGATAAATGTCGACGTTACATGGCCCCCTGAAACAAACAAAAATGTGGTCATCTATAATTCTTGATAGATATTATCAACGATTACGTGTAAGTAGCCACCCTGTGGTGGCTAGGGAGAGAATGTGTACTATTTACATGTTTTGATATCTTCTCTTTTATATCAAGTTTCGCTATATAGGCTAGCAGGTGGATAACCTAACCTAACCTAACCTAACCTAACCTAACATTTTCAACAGGGAGGTAAGCCAGAGCTGCACACATCTACATACGTTTTAAATAGTACATATTCTCTTCCTAGCCACCACAAGGTGGCTACTAACACGTTTTTCTGCAGGGTGGCAACTAACACGGCACGTTATCAATAACCTTTAATTAGAAGAATGTTATGTAGCCTTCCTGTTAAAACTGTAAACGTGCTATAGGTTATATATTTCATTGCATACTTCGAATTTGAATAGAAAAGCTTCACCACACTTTTCTAAAAATAATTAACTCATTATTTTTTTTATGAACAATTATGGAGAGAGTCAGCCGATGAAGAGCTTTCCAGATCTTCCACGAGTAATCGCGGCCATATCCGTTCTCCGAGAAGTAAATTAACAATTGTGGCGTGGACGTCCAAAACAGTTGTGAGGGAGGGTTATAATAGTTTGATAGTCTATCCCGCGAGTATGTATTGTTAGCGTTTTAATGCAGTTGTTAAAACGGTAATAATACAAACGTGTGCTCTACTAACGCCGCCACCCCTCGTAAAAATAAGTCGACTCCACCCCCCACCCCTTTTTTTTTACGTTTTACTATTGTGGGCTCTTTCGGCAATATCCTATACATTTACTACCTTACATAAATACATTCTAGATGTTATAATTTGAAGTGAATTAGTTTACTTATGACTGTTTTTTATTATTATACACATAACACACCGGAATTCGTCATAATGAGCTGTTAAGAGATGTATAATTCAATATTTGTTGAGTATTTTTTTTTTGAACGCAAACACTTTAAAACAAAAAGGAAATCGTTAAAGTATTCCACAAAAAATATCAATTTAGTATTTTATTTTTAAATTAAACTTAATTTCATGAAAAAATGACACTTTGTCACGAGAATCGAACCTGGAAACGATAGATAGAGCACTGGTGCGCTAAGCCCAATGTGATGGTTCTATTCTGGTGTAAAGCATTTTTCAACAATATTTAAACATTAATTTTGCTATCATTGGGTCCCACTGCCTTTTAAGCTAGAGCACTATTAGCATTATTATTATTATTATTATGTGTTCTGTCCTCTCCCTCCTCCTTCAGCTCCCAGAATGTTCTTCTTTCCTTCAAGTCATCCAATATTTGAATCCTCCTTCTTCCTAAGCTCCTCTTTCCCTCAACCTTTCCTTCTATGACGTCGTACAGAAGACAGTTCCTCCTAAGGATGTGTTCTATCCAGTTTGCTTTGTACCGAAGAATCACATCCAAAATGGTTCTCTCCTCACCACTTCATTTACACGCAAAATGTACTGATTACGATAGTATAATTTAAGAGATTGGAAAACCATCTATTAAAATTACCCTTAAATGACCAGACTGGGCTTAGAACTCAGATCTCCCCATGATCAGCAGGCCGGTCTAACACGAGAGAGATGCCTTAGACCATTCAGCCCCCACATCGAGTATTCATATAATTCAAAAATAGCATCTACTATGAATGATTCCAAATTATTAGGTCTTACGTTCTCCAGATGGAATATTTGGATCATAGTGGTTGCCTTTAAACCTGGTTAAGAAAAATTAATAACCGGTGTGTAAAGTGGTGGTTTTATAGTCATGTTAAAAACACCATCTATGTGTAATAGTTTGGTTTCTAGGAATGTCTTGATTAGCCAAGGGAAAGCTGGAGTGAACTGAGATATCCTTGGCACCATTTTTAAATACTCTTTAAGGAAAACTTGCCTGGCTGGATTACGATTGTTCGATCGTTCCCTGAAGGCCCCTGAGATTGTAAGGATCACTGTCGCAGCTCCGGTTGGGAAGTTCACTGTGTTTTCAACAGTCAAAGGTACAAAGGTACAAAGGTGCTATAGGCACGTACTTAGCAGTCAGATGATGCACTTCGGCAGTAATTAACGGGTTTATGCCGGACTATTAAAACTGTATAAAGAAGAAAGTGTATTGGCAAATAAATCAGAGCTAATTAACTTAAGATTATTTAAATTTATGTCAATTATAGGTTAGAATACCCAGCTATATAGTGTCTAGTAAATAATTAAAAATAAAAACAAGGGTGAATTAGCGACTTTGCCAACTTGGAGATTTTGAAGCTATTTTGGGAAGCGGGTTGCATCTCAACTTGACGCAATTAAGCAGTATAAGAACTCTCACACTCAGACACCAATGTACTAAATAGAGAGAGAGGGAATAAAATGAGCAGTTCACCCTGAGAGGTCTCTTGTTTATCTACTGATAACACTTCCCCTCTTCCTTTGACGAGTTTACACAGTTACTATATTATTTGCGCCTTGAAAACATTGACTTGCTTTTTAAAATTACCTTTTCCTTGTTTCCTATTCGAGATATACCTTTGCTATCACGGAAGTTTTTAATCTACATCCTGGCAGGAAGACTCCTACAGGACATTTTCGTGACCAAGTCAAATATCCGGAGTTATAGAGGATTTATAAAAAAAACTCGTTTACAAAAAAACTACTTCAAGATAAAAATAATAATTTTGTAACACTGTAGGACTATTTTTATAATTATTTAAGAATGTATGGTTTTCGTTTCAACGTTATATCTTTAAAACTCGCCGAGTAAAACCTAAATTCACTAACATGGGAGATACTATCTCGCCCGGCCATGACTTCACAGGTATGCAACGTCCTTAAAGAGATGCAGAAGCAAATCATATTTAAATTTGCGTAATAACCTGGTGGTGTCACATAATTTAAACACATTAGCTAAGAATACTTATACTCTTTAAATTTAAAAATGACACCTGGACATGGGAATCAAACCCTGGATCTTTAGATTAGTACGCCAATGCTCTAACCACTGAGCTATCCAGGAGTCGTCCCATTTCCAAGTTAATTTATTTATAACTATGAATTATTACATATTATTTAAAGATATAAAGCCGCGGATTAAGCTCAACTCAAAAAGTATCCATGGACCAATTGGATAATACAAAGACGCCTCTTGTTTTAATAAAAACAAACAAATCATTATTCAACTCCCCCTATTTGAAGATTATTTAACGACCGTGAATGTCGATCTAATTAAAGTGGAGAATATACGCTACACGATTACCAACACATGTCACGTTAATGATAATGTGATTTCTGATCATTAATGCTGTGTACATATTACTTTCGAAGTGGAATCGTATTTAATGACAGTGGACGTCAGAAATGGGCGACTAATTCTGATATTAATGTATGCGACTGTTGAAAATGCAAGCTTCATGACATAACCACCCTTTCATAATGGATTAATATTATTTTAGCAGACAATTCCGTTTATTTTTGATGTGAAACTTTATGTATCCAAGCCGGGGGGGGGGCATGGTTTTACATATGTATAAATTTAACATTTATATATATATATATATATATATATAATCTTGTGATACTACAAGTAATAATCATAAAATTACATTTCGCTAAATATAATAAATATTTCAATGTACGTTTCTAATAAAAGAACAATAGTAATATAGGTCTGCATACATTATAATCATTATAAAATATAGCTGTGAACATTATAAATTACATATTTTGCTACAATTTTACTAATAAATTGAGACCTTTATAGAATCATCTTTCAGAGATAAAATAAGCCATATCTAGTTGTTTAAGATAAACTAGTTATTGAGAGCCTGGAATATTATTATTACTATTAGGTGTTCTGTCTTGTGACAGGTTCATTCCTTTTGTCAGTGAACTTAGATCCCCATTGCGTCCTGTCCTCTGCCTCCTCCTTCAGCTCCCAGAATTTTCTTCTTTCCTTCAAGTCATCCAAAGTTCTCTTTTCCCTCAACCTTTCCTTCCATGACGTCATGTAGAAGACGATTCCTCCTAAGAATATGTCCGATTCAGTTTTTTTTGCACCGAAGAATCACATCCAAAATAGTTCTCTTCTCACCCACTCTTCTTAGGACTTCATTTGTCCCCCTGTCTGTCCACCTGATCTTCTCACCCACTCTTCTTACGACTTGTTTATTTGTCCCCCTGTCTGTCCACCTGATATTCTCACCCACTCTTCTCAGGACTTGTTCATTTGTCCCCCTGTCTGTCCACCATGATATTCTCACCCACTCTTCTTAGGACTTGTTCATTTGTCTCCCTGTCTGTCCATCTGATCTTCTCACCCACTCTTCTTAGGACTTGTTCATTTGTCCCCCTGTCTGTCCACCTGATCTTATCAAGTCTTCTCCACATTTCAAAGCTCTCCGAGTATTTATTTTCCATCTTCCTAAGAGTTCAAGTTTCCACTCCATACAGTGCGATGCTCAATATATATTATTTCATCAGTTTCTTCCTCGGTTCCAAACTCAACTTGCTGGTCTGCAGTAACCTCTTCTTGTTGGAAACTTCCTTGGCCATGGCAATCCTCGAGCTAATTTCCTTGGTGCAGAAGGCATCCTTTGTCAGCAGACATAAAACAGGTACATTATAGTATTAATATGATTATACTAATATAGTTAGTGAGTTAGTTGCCGTTGCCACAAGTTTTGATGTAAATTTGGGTTACGCCATTATTCTATCGTTTAGTTTTTTTTAAATCCTGTGAGATTTGCGAGCAATAATAAAACTGTTTGGTGTCTCATGCAGCCCGCGGGGCCTCTGGTTGTATCACACTTGAGTTAAGACACAGGAAGGAGATATTGTTATTATTATTAGCACCACGTCTTACTACCCGTTCGGGCTATACGCAGAGATATTGTTAACGACCAATAAATCCTATGTTTAAAACGTTTGCGTTAAATACCCCCCGTATAAAATATAATCAAATTATATCGTGATGGTGATTTCTGATTAGGAGTACACTGGAGATGAATTATCCCCCCAAGAGCCCCACGGGTGAAGGGGGAAAGGGTATATAAACCCGTGAGCCAAATGTTTCCATTCATGACACCGCTCAATCCGACATCATATTGTTTACTCTCAGTTTTATTAAGGGTCGGGCCCCGTATGGCAAATAAAGACTAGAGCCAACATGTGTGCCTCTCGTAAGCCAATCTGCGGTGCCCTTTATTGGGCTTGATACGAGTGTTTGATCCAGTTCCTCTCTGACAACAACGGGGAGTGGATTGTTTGCAGACACAGGCTGGGCCGAAACTCTCTACGCAAGTGGGGCCATGACAGGTAGGGCCCTCATGCATCCCTCGATCAATTTGAGATGTTGTCGATGGTGATCCTGGACGTCGGAATTATACATAGTTCGAAGCAGGGCTGGGTGTACTAAGACGGGATTTCCCGTACAGAAGTATTTATCTACCCAGATTCTCCACAGGCAAATGCTAGTTCATTTCCTCTTAATTATAATCTCTACCCGCCCATAATCAGTTGCTAAATCCTTTTAACTAAATTTATAAAAGGGGAATGAAATCTCTTATTTAAAAAAGAAGTTTTTAAAATTAAATTATTAATACAGACTTAAATATAAATATTATGTGTGGTTTGTGTATTGGGTGGCGATTCCTAAATAGTTTCCCACAATGCCTCCAAGAAAATGCAGGTACATTCCCTATAAAATGGTACCTTCCTCGTTTATACTCAACTATCGTGATTAATTTAATGTGTATATCCTCAATGGGAACTACAACATTCTCGGGGGAGGAGGGGGTAATGCAAGTGATATATTTTTCTCCCACCCTGTATCATAGAGTTTTTTTGGTGTGTCAAGTGGAAACAGTTGGTGAGGCTCCCACTCGGTGTGAAGTGGTCGGTGATTAGGCGGAACACTGGTGCACCTGCTACTACAAACTCGTCCATAGAACAAGAGACTCCAGGTTCGAGCTTTGATCAAGGGTCTCTGATTTCAATAGGTGGATTCAACGAAAGCAACTTCAATGAGGATTGTCTCTTTTTATTATAGCACGTGGTTTTATTCGGGGATAGGGGGATATTTTTAACAATGTTCATCTGTCACCCTGTCTGTCCACCTGATCTTCTCACCCACTCTTCTTAGGACTTGTTCATTTGTCCCCCTGTCTGTGCACCTGATCTTCTCTAGTCTTCTCCAGCTCCACATTTCAAAGCTCTCCAAGTATTAGTTTCCATCCTCCTAAGAGCCCAGGTTTCTGCTCCAAATATAGAATTCCATCAGTTTCTTCCTCAGTTCCAAATTCAACTTTCTGGTCAGCAGTAACCTCTTCTTGTTGAAAACTTCCTTGGCCATGGCGATCCTCGACCTAACTTCCTTGGTGCAGTAGGCATCCATTGTCAGCAGACCCCTTAGGTACGTGAACTGCTCTATGTTTTCCAACTCCTGGTTTCCATTTTTTATTTTCATCGGCTCTTCATTTTTTGAAATCACCATCACTTTTGACTTTTCAATGTTGATCTCCATGCCATATCTTCTTCCTATCTCCACCAAGTAGCCCATCATTTCCTGCAAATCTTCTTAATTTTTGGGCCAGCCATTTAAGAAAAAACAGTTGTTTAGAGCCTTAAAAATAATCTTGCTTAAGTTAAATTAGTTATTGATAGCCTGGAAGATAATCTTATAGAGAGCGTAGAAGATAATTTTGTTCAAAATTAATTTAGCATTGAGAGCCTTGAAGATATTTTAGTTTGAAATTAATCAGTTATTTAGAGCCTGAAAAATATCGTAATTTTGATAAATTAGTTTTTATTTTCTTGGTAATAGCCATTATCATCTTTGTATATTCACAGTAGTTGAGAATATTTTATACTAACAGAAGTGCCATGGTTTGTCCATGGTAACCACGCAATGAATTGCGTGGTTACTCCTGGCAATACATTTATTTGCTTCAAACAGGCAGTAAACAAATCTATTCATTTCCACATAGTTTATGAATAATTAAAAAATATAAAATTCAAGTTTCAAAAATCCTGCTTGGAAGTGCACATGTTCTTGGAAAGGGGTTGCTAATTTTTGAATGTTATAACTCTGCGTGTGGTAGATAACAATCAACGCTCATGAATGACAAACACACAAATACATAAACTCTTCATTTTATTAATATAGGTGTTCAAACCCGTCGAAAGGAAGTAAGTATTTACTTAATCTCAATGCATCAAACTAATATTAAAACCGTATCAATTGGAATTGTAATATTATACATTTTTATTGTTTAATATGTATTTTGTAATTAATTTACATCCTAACTATTTTTGTAATAAATCAATCTTAGGACATGTAAAATAATGCCTAGAATTTGTGAAAAATAGTTGAACGTTTTAAATGTATGATCCAGGGCAAATTGAAAAATCCGGTAAACTTTACTAAACATAATGCTATTTATTACAAGTCATTTCTATGTAGATTTTTAAAATATCGTATTTTTCGTTTAATAATAGGATAAATGGTACGGGGCCCCGCACAAATTTCTCCCACTTTTATCTTAAAATAGACATTTACTAAAAAATTGGTAAGAGTTTTGAAACTAAATAGTAGGTGTATACATGTTTGTAGAAACAGTGTACCAAAGATCATAAATGAAATAATATACCACACTTACTTAATCTGTGGCATTGGGAACTAGGAACACTGTTACAGAAAAATTGAGGAAAGAAAAATATATTTGTCCACCAAAGAGCATAAGAATCAAATTCATTTTCAAAGACCTGAGTTAAAAAGTAAATATATTTATATATAACTCAGAAATGGTTGGTTTTATAAAATTATATTTCAAATAAAAGATTTTTATCTTTAACAGAACTACAACTTTACAATGAACAGTTATTTCGTTTCTCAAATAGTTGCGGAGAAATAATTAAAATTAGAAAACTTACCATAAGTAAAGCCCCTTCAAAGTCATTTTCATGAAAAAATGAGAGTTGCCACCTTGTTTATAATAACAAACAATGTCTATATATACAATTTAATCAAAATCGTTAGAGCGAATTTTGAGGATTTTTTTTTTATTTTTTTTTTCCCCCTTCAGTAAACTAGGGCTGGCCATCTGGTTCCAAAAACACCTCGGGAACCTTATGAAAACCTCAGATATGTTCGGCTTTAGCCCGAGGTACAAACAGACAGACGGCATTGCAAAAATCAACTTTTTTGTTTCAGCGGGTCATAAAACATAGACATTTGTTAACAAAATCTCGAGTTTGAATTCTTTGACGATCACAATACTCTCTCTCTCCGAGATGTCAAGAGACGGTAAAAAAATGCTAAAGGTTAGAATAACCCTTGTATTTTTATATTATATTCATTAAATAGTTTGTTTGCATTCTAAACTTTGATTTTTTTTAGAACCGCATCTTACTTCCTGTTTGGGATTATACCAATTACGCTAGTGGTTTTATAAATAGGTAAAGTTATATTTAAATGAATTGTGCCCATATTTGCAATGAGGTAGAGAAAAATACATTTTGGAAAAACCACCCATCGTACACCCCACCGAGATTCGAACCTGGGTTTCCTTGTCATCGGCTGCCTAGTCTACTGAGTGATTGACGTCCTAGACCACGCGGCCACCGAAACTGGTCTTGATAATCCTAATTAGGTCGAAATATTAACATCTTAGGAGACAAGAAAAGTGAATTATTAAACTAAACCGAATAAAAAAAATATTTAAGTAAAAAAATCATCAAGAAAAACTCTAACCGAAATAATAAGAGTATGGTTTAAACTCTAACCTTACGGTAGAACATGAAAAATTATAAATTGCCTTAGAGTATCAGATTCCCCCCCCCTCCCTTTTCTTTCTAGACGCTGTCTTAAAAAGAAACTCGGCCTAAGAAGTGAGTTGAAGTCAATCACTTCTCCAAGTAACAGCCCGTAATATGTTTTCAATACTCTCTCACTCTACGTGCTAGTCTTGGTATATAGGCTCGTTGTTCAGCTACATGAGCATGATTTATGATCGAATCAAGCCAGCAGTGTTACTACCCTTAACGTCGGAAAGGGGAGGTTCTTTGTTAAATGTTATAGCTTCACTCTGCATGGTATTGGTTCAAATAGGGGTTGAAGGTAGGAAGGGTGTAGTGATGTGGTCTCAATTTCTAACCTTTCGATACTTCCTTCCTGAGAACATGTCGTTTATTTATTTTCACAAATAACTCTGTAAGGTGGGATTGAGGGGAACACAATAAAAGATCAGTATTTTTTGCGGTTTTTATAGCTAAACTTTTTTTTTTTTGCTAAAATAAATCAAATATTTCTTCAGTAGAAACAGAGTTTGATTTTCTTCACATGTAAAATTTTTAACACCAAGTCTTATTACTCGTTCGGGCTACACGCTTACGTACTAATTATGGTAATGATTTTAGGGATTAGAAAGGTTATACTTAGTGGAAGTATACCCACATTTGCGTAGAGGGAGAATAGGAAACCATTTTAGGAAAAAACACCCTCAATACACTCGACCAAGAGTCGAACATCGATCTTGCCGTTATAGGCAGTCTAGTCTACTGCGAGTGTAGTGCGTTAGACCATGCGGCCACCGAAGTGGGCTCCTATTATTATTATTATTATTAGCACCGCGTCTTACTACCCGTTCGGGTTATACGCACTTACGCTAATATGTAATGGTAGGGTGATTGTGAGATGAAATGGAGGACCTACAGTTTAACATGGGATCCGAACCACGGTGGAGGCCTGGCATTCCACACATTCACAAGTTGTGATTAATACACGTCTTGTCAGAGATGAAGGAAGGGTTTGGCAATCAGATAAATATGTGCCGAGAGTTGAAACCCAGACCCCCAGTACAGAAGTCTGACACCATACCCCTAGAACGCCAGGTCACCCATCAATCAATTGAATATCTGTCAAGGGTGTACTAGAGTTTAAAGAAAACTTTTTCTCTTCATTTAAAACACTTATCATTAAAATATAATAATATACTCATGACAGATATTTAAGAACTTTTAATATAACCGTCTGAAGAAAATTAAACTTGATGTCTCTACTAAAGCCATATTTGACTTATTTTGACCAAAAATATATTTTGCTATAAAAACTGAAAAATTATTCAATTAGAAATAATTACGTTCGTACTAATTTATAGTGTATTAGATAACTCATAAATAAATGAGTTATTATCAAGTATTAAAATAAAATAAGATTATATACTTTTAAATTTATCGCTACTTACTAAATCCAAATCATAGTAAAAAAAAAAGAAAGGGTACATCACATAAACCGTAAAATTTAAACCGTTTAAGCTCATTCTTCTATTCCAACTAAAGCTTCTAAACCGATATCATTAATCTTCCACTAGCACTGTTCTTAAAAGAAAGAGTTAAGAGAATTGGAGATTAATTGCTGATATACAGCCGTAGAAACAAAACTGAAAGTTTAAAATGGCTCAGAAAGGGGCATTTCCACCAATGAAAAAAAATATCTTTTACTTAAACTGCCAACTTTGTTTGCTAGCTCACCTGTTGATTTGATTAAATCGATTCCAATTTAATTATAGTGGCGGTTAAAAGCTTCTTTTAAAGGTGTTAATACATACCAAATTCGTAGTCTGTGTGTCTGAAGGTGTATTAACCGTTCTTCCTTAAAATCTCTGAAGATTGGAGAAGTAATCAGTTAGAACGGCGATATAAAGAAGAACACAAGACGGGGAAGAAAAGATTTTCAATTTAAAGTTCCAGTGAGTAAATTGTCCGTGGTATTGTTACACGTTAGATCCTTCGCTTTTATTATTGTAGCTTGATAGTAACAATGAAATTAGAATGTTAATGGCTGACGGATACCATTTGCTTTCAACATTTACAATGAAAACAAACGTTACACATTTAAATGTTAGCGTTATGGGAATTTGGCTTTCAGCTGTTGGTTGAATTTAACCCGATAAAAGACATTAAAGATGCTGGTATAATACGTTGAAGATACCGGTAAAGTACATTTAAGATACTCGTATCACTAACATATTTTAAGCCTTTAGTTAGGATGAAACTATTGTAGATAATTATATTAGTGTGCCTTTAAAGGTATCGAAACACTGGAATTTTCCCACCTATGTCTTTTGCAGGTTAATTAATGTTTATATGTGTAAGGATTTAAACGTGACGTTTTCGATCCAATTTTAATACAAAATTATAAATTTCAAACACACATAATATTACACAATATTTTAGAATGAAACGACCAATTAGGAGAGTAATTTAATATAAGATAAAACTTGGATTAGAAAAATATTGTTACGGTAATAATTATTAGCTAAATATGAATTTTAAATATAGAGGTCTTTCCCATCAAGTTTATTCTCATAGCTCTGAAAATATGTTTAAAAAGTTGTTAAAAATTAGCTACGTTATATTTTAACAATCTTTTTATATTCATAAAACACAAAATAAAGGGTTGTAAAGGAAAAATAGCCTTGTTGAAATATTTCGACTTTATTTCGGAGTGATCCATGTTTCGAAATAACACATCGTATAATTAAATATTGCTTTAAAACTGAACGTCAGCGTGGCAATTCATTGCTTACCGCTTAGTATCTGACCAAACATGAGCCTCGTTTAGAAGTATGTACGTACTGCACCGCTTAGTATCTGACCAAACATGAAGCCTCGTTTAGAAGTGTGTACGTACTGCACCGCTTAGTATCTGACCAAATATGAGCCTCGTTTAGAAGTATGTACGTACTGCACCGCTTAGTATCTGACCAAATATGAGCCTCGTTTAGAAGTATGTACGTACTGCTCTAGTTTCTAGTTAGTTACAACGATATCTAAACTCATTATGTTTGACTTATCAGTGGACCGCCGAATAAAGATGGATCCATGACACTATCCAAGTCATAGTTTTTCATTGTTCAAGATAACCGGTCCTGTGGTGGTCAGTGTCCCCGGTTACGAGCCTTGGAGTCCCGGGTTAGATTCCCGGGGAAGTAAGGTTGTAAGTGTTTTCACTGGTTCCAAGCTCTCATACTCACTATCACCATCACCTCATATCATCAGGAAATAAAAAGAGCCTCCACAAAAAGGATGTACTATTAGTACATTCGGGTAACTGTACATTAGTACTGGATAATATTTACACAAACTGAGCTAAGAATGATGTACCCCAGACGCGCAGTATTATTATTGGTCACGATTGATTTCCGGTTTCAAAAATTCCCAAATCTTTTAGTGGATATCGCTTTGATCCATACCCTGTGGTGACTATTTATAGTAACACTTAATACCCTCGATGTTCACAAATGATAATGATATTCATGTAATTACTTCCTTCAAAGCAATGGTTGTTGACCCAAATCAACGCTTTATCATGCAAATACGTTATTCAGAAAGCTACCTGATCAGGTTTGTTGCGCCATGATCAAGTTTGAAAGTGAAATGTAAACCTACCTTGGACAGCAGAACAATTTAAAGCCTTTGATTGATCGGTACTTTTAAGGACATATAAATCTCATCATGTAGTTTAGTGGGGGGATCCCTAATTAGATTAGACTACAAAATAGTTGTTTTCATCGACCTAAAGCAACAAATTAAATAACAAAACTGGCCCAAGGAAATAATTTTTATTCATTCCTTTAGCAATGATAGAACAAATAAAAAAAAACAACAACACAAAACCCAATATATTTCCATCAAAACAGGATCTAAGTAGGTACAATTTTTTTATGACATACATTAATATTATGAGACTATTATTTAAATAAAATTATAGTTAATATATTATTGTTTCTTCTAAAGCTTTTGATATTAATTTCTTATGTAGGTAAAAATAATATCGATCCAAAATAATCACATAATTAAAATCATTATAAAATAACATTACACTCATATATATATCTTATCATTGCAAAATTGTGGTACTATTAAAATTAAAAAGCATTTATATGAAATATATTTTATATAAGGCCCGTGTGCAACCTAAATAAATAAATATATATATAGGTAACAAGAAAAAATAAATTTTAAACATACAAAAATGTTTTTAAAATCAAATTCTCCCGCATTTTGGTAGTAGCGCCATTGCTGTCTAAAAAGATGTTATACTGCACTCTGTTGAGAGATTGTAATATCACCAAACAGCTGGTATTCATTTTCAAGGTGATTGTTTAAATTGCTTTTTTTCTTGTTAATTTTAGCATTTTATTTTAAATTCAAGAGACTAGAATTTAATTGAGGAATTTTCTACACATATTCGGTATATGGCTTGATTATCCCCTACTACAGAACTTTCGATACAGTTAAAACAAAAAGCCAGAATTTATTCGTTTTTGAGTAATAAATTTTTTAATTAGAAAAACATAGTTTTTTTGGTAGTAAACTAAAATTCTCAATCTTAAATTAAATTTGTCTTAGACTAATTAACGAGCAACTTTTTTTTTTCAAAAGACTATTTTAAATGGCCTTTCTAACGGTTGCGTCAAAATTGACATAAAATCTAATGTAGGAGTACAGTGGAGAATATTTAGTTTGTGACGGGTGCCATTATGCTTTTCTAAAGCACTGTATATATACACACATATATATGTATATATACACATATATATATATATATATAAAGTGTAAGAATAATGCCGTTTAATAAACACAGAGGTGACCTGGTGGTCTAGGGTTAAGGTGTCAAACCTCTGTGCGGGGGTCCGGGGTTCAATCCTCGGTCCCGGCACAGATTTATCTGATTGCCAAACCCTTCCTTCACCTCTGACAAGACGTGTATTAATCACAACTTGTGAATGTGGGGAATACCAGGCCTACCACCGTGGTTCGGATCCCACGTTAAACTGTAGGTCCTCCATTTCATCTCACAATCACCCTACCATTGCACATTAGCGTAAGTGCGTATAACCCGAACTGGTAGTAAGACNGTGGTCTAGGGTTAAGGTGTCAAACCTCTGTGCGGGGGTCCGGGGTTCAATCCTCGGTCCCGGCACAGATTTATCTGATTGCCAAACCCTTCCTTCACCTCTGACAAGACGTGTATTAATCACAACTTGTGAATGTGGGGAATACCAGGCCTACCACCGTGGTTCGGATCCCACGTTAAACTGTAGGTCCTCCATTTCATCTCACAATCACCCTACCATTGCACATTAGCGTAAGTGCGTATAACCCGAACTGGTAGTAAGACACAGTGATGATGATAATAAACACAGGTTGCGATAAAGGGGATCAAGACATGTACAATTAGCACATCCCACCTTCAAACTTACAGTTTTCGACCCAATTCAAATGAGACAGTTACGTAACGTTGTTTAAGGCAAGCTCCATGACCCGAGTATTACTGTAAATACCCCGAAAAGATAAACCCATGCCTTTTGTTTTAGCAACACGTCTTAATATCCGTTCGGGTTATAAGCCTATGCACTAATTTCACTAATGTTTTAGGTATTAGGAAGGTTCAATTCATAGGAAGTTCACCCGCATTTGCGTGGAGCGAAAGAGAGTGGAATACCATTTTTAAAAAAAACACTCTCAGTACACCCGACCGAGATTCGAACCTCCATCTCCCCGTCATCGTCAGTCTAATCCACTGAGAGAGTAGCGCGTTAGACCATGTGACCACCGAAGCGGGTTAAAGTGTTTTAAAAAATATTTTTTATTTGTGCGTTGAACAAAAGAGTTTTTAAAAAACTTACACTTGACAATAAGGACGAAGTGTGAATAAACTTAAGATAAGTACTGGCTTGGAGAGAGAACAGGAAAACTCATGCACCCTTATCTTCCTGTCAACAGAAAAGGAGTTAAATGTTAAACCAACACCTCAGACTTTTTTGTCAGTGGCGCTGACTTTTGTTCTTAAACTAACTACCGTATTACCAATGACACACTGTAGCCGTTTACAATATTATGGTATAAGTTCTAGATTCCAAATTTATTTCTTAATATAACGATATAAGTGTAAAGAAAAATATATTTCTTTTTTTAGCAACACGTTTTTCCACCAGTTCGGGTTATACGCTTATGTAGCCTACTAATAACTCTGGTGAGCTAGGGACGAGAATAATGAATTTAGATGAGGTGTACCCACATTTATGCGTCGGGAGAGTAGAAAACAATTTTTTTCTAAAACCACCCTCACTACACCCGACCGGGATTTGAATCCCGTTCCCGCTGTCCTTGGCAATCTAATACGAGAGTGTCGCCTTGTTGATCTTTTATAGTAACAAAATGTTTTACAACCATCCAAACATTTAAAATAATGACAGATAAAACAAAAATTGGCTATTTGAAGTTTATTCAATCAAAGCCTTAACCTACTGTTAAACTCTTTTTT
>CABFWB010001260.1:0-67035 GCA_902151455.1 Timema bartmani
ACAAATTTAAAATATTCAGGTTTTAAATAGTTTCTTTATATGAAAAAGTAAATCTATTCTACATTAATAACATTCAAACCTGTTTTGACAACTAAGCAAGGGATTTTATTGAAATAATTCCAAAATGGCCAACGTGTCAAAATATGTTTGAAAGGGTGTTGGATATTTTTTTCCCCCCTCAGTATATATGCACCCCCAAGCCCGAAAATATGGTTTTACAATTATGTCTGTCTGTCTGTTTGTCCCTTGTCACAGACTTTACATGGTTTGGTGGATTTTGTTCAAACATGATATTAAGAGGTTATACTGCCTCGGTAGCGTAATTGGCTAACGCGCTAGTTTCATGTCGAGCTAGACTGCCAAGGACGGGGAGATCGAGGTTTGAATCTCGGTCGGGTGAGCTTGAGGGTGGATTTTCCTAAATGGTTTTCCACTCTCTCCCTCTCTCTCTCTCTCTTGTTTCACGAAAATGCAGGTTCACTTCCTCTAAATTCAACCTTCCCAATTCGTGATCCATTTGCGTAATTAGTAGGCCTACTTAGCACATTAAGAAATAATATCAAAATATTTTTAAAGTTCATTCTAGAAAAAAAAAAAGTTGCAACGAAATAAAATGAGATTGAATATCTAGTCGAAAATGATTACTTGGTCTTTTACATTCTAAAAACAGTAAATTATGTCGATTTTAATGAGAATTAAAGATATCCAAACTGTACACCGTTTTACTTAGTAGCAAACAACATTATCCTTTGTCTTAAATTGCCAGAAAACTATAGTCTCAACTGTACTATTATAATGTTCTTAATATTAATAAAACAAATCAGTTCCCTGTTAAAAAATAAATATTTAAGACCTGACCACTAAAGACCACTGGTTAAAGAAGAAGTAGAATATGTTTTTGATCTGGCTATTATGAAGGTCATATTGAACCAAAGGCAAATATTTAAAATGTGATACTAAAAAATTAGCCGTAACTTTTCTATACTTAGCACTAAAATGCTTAAGCTTCGGTTGACTTTTTTTTAACCATATCTAGCCAAAAAATTCCTTTCATTTACCGACTTTTAGTTCCAAAATACATATTTTTATTTAACGACAACCAATAATTGTATTTACAACAAGTGAGGGTCTCTAGTTGTCTAGTTATAGGGCTATAGCTCGGGATGGTTTGGTTTTTTTACCCTTAGCTACTTACTCTATAGCATTCGGAACTCAAAAGTTCATTGCCGCACTTACAAAAATAAAAGTAGTAATGGGAAAAGTGCATCTTCTTGTTTAGACCCATTACGTGTTTCGAAAGTATCTGATTAGTGACATCCAACCCATATATATATTTTGTCGAAATCCAGACTAGTGATCCCAAATTATTTCTTCTGAAAATGGCATCAATCTTATTAAAATTACGTTGGATAAAATTTTATAGCTTGTTGTTAGTAGTAATGGTCATGCTCATTAGACTCTATTTTATCTCCCTTTTTGAAAATCGGTATTATAATATTTCTTTCATTCATGGGGTGATACCACATGGTTCCATTTGGAACAAAGCAGTTTATGAATTTCTATTACTAATATTTCATAACCTCCCTCTAATAACTCTGCTGGGATTGAATCT
The DNA here is from genome assembly GCA_902151455.1 of Timema bartmani. Taxonomy (NCBI): domain Eukaryota; kingdom Metazoa; phylum Arthropoda; class Insecta; order Phasmatodea; family Timematidae; genus Timema; species Timema bartmani. The sequence goes on from CABFWB010001260.1 coordinate 1,613, forward strand.
ATACCTAGTTCTTTAACTTCTTAATATCTTTTTGACTTAACTAATACTTGGCCCTGAGATTAGTGATTTAGCAGTATGGATTTTGACATCCTCACCCAATTCGGATCCTTCATGAACATTCAAAATATGCCTGAAGTGGTCGTTCAATAAACTCAAAATATTTTTAGTGTCCGCCACCAGATTTACATTCTCATATTACACTAAATTTACCCTATCCTGATAACTTTTCCCATATCCGGAAATAAAGTTCCTTTAGGCCTATATTCTTGTTTACTATTTTGTTCTAACTCACTAAATGTACCATTTAAATACTCTCTCTTTTTGTTCCTGTATATGTTGCATTGTTAGCTGTGTCTAAGCTCAATTCACTGCAATGTAATTTTGCTTCCCTCTTCTCCTTTGTTGAACATCCGTTGTCAAACCATGGTTTATTCCTACTATTTTTGAAATGATCTACACTACTATTTGCTGCATTTGTGATTTTATTCCTAAAAATGTACCATTGTTTCTCTGGATTCATGTTTTACTCACTAGCCTGTGAGCACTCTAGGGCATCAAACCTCCATATGCTCGAAACAAGTACTTTTCATAGTAAGGTTATTTGTTACCCTAGTGCTTAGATTAAGATTAGTTCACTGATGAGAGATTCTTTTTAATTCAACATTTTTCTAGAATTGATCTTTTAGGGTAGTTTACTGATGAGTGATATATGAAACTTCAAATTATTAAAAAGAATTGCTCTAGCAATTTGGTTTAAAATATATCTTTGTGGAATGTTTGATATAAAAAATAAAACTACTTATTGATTATTAAAAATATGTGCTTAAGGGCAGTTTACTGATTAAAAAAAAATTGGAAACCTTTTTAAAAAAGTTCTAACAATGTGGTCTAAAATGAATATCTGGTAGGTCTATTTTTTTACAATATAGGCCTACATAATTTTATATATTTAATATTCTTGAAAAAACTATTTTATAGTAGATTATTGCTGACTGATTTTAGAAACATTAGAAATTTTATGAAAATAAGTAATATTTTGTTCAAAATGGGTATTCGGAAGCTATTTTACAAGATAAATGATAATGTACGTTATTTTTTTATATAAATTAATTTAAAACTGATTTAATTTTAACAAATTTTAAACAATTTGAAATTTTCCAAAAATTGTCTGAAAGATTTTGTTCAAAATTAAGATCAATTTTTTTTATAATAGATAAGAATGTTTTTATTTTTACAAATTGAAAATAAGTTGAGGGAAGTTTACAAATAACTGATTTTGTAAATATTGAAATTTGTTGAGAAAATATTTTTGACTATTTGTTTGTACAATTGTGTCGTACCATTTATTTAATTAGTACTGATAGTAGTGTAAAAAATAGTCACAACTACCGTGAACTGACTGCAGGGTCGCCAATCTTACTCAATAACTCACTTTTATTTATAAACTCTTTATCACAACCAATTAACCGGTATATTAAATAAACAATTAGGCCTACACTTGAACCAGGAAACGTCCCAAAGTAAGGTTTTCTGCATTATTCATTCGACAACAGCAAAATTGGCTCAGTTTCTTAGTTTTTTTTGTCTAAGAATAACTTCTATTTTATTTTGTTGCATTAAACATATATGGTGAAACTGTTTCACTGTTTTTAAAGGAGAATATTGAAACCCACACCACTGTGTGACGTCAAGCTCTAACTTTATTATTTACCTAAGTTTAGATTTATCCGTCATCCGTTTAAGGTGGAAAGGAGAGAGATGCGAGAAAAGTTCAGTGTTTTTGCAGTTTTCATAGCAAACTTTTTTTTTGTCAAAATAAAATAAAATATTGTTCCAGTAGAAACAGAGTGTAATTTTATACACATATTATTCTCAACAGTTCTACTGGAGAAATATTTTTCCTACTTTGCTAAGAAAAATCCTATAAAAACTGAAAAAATACTGTACTTAACTCACAATTCCTACCACCCCACCTGTGATGTTTAAAACACGTGGTTTCAAACTATAAACCTCGAAATGAACCGAACTGGGTCAGTCATTTTTAAATGCAAATTAAGGATAATTAATTAATTTAGAATCGTATTATCTTCCAATCTAAGGGCTAAGTTAGGAAAAATAAGATTGTATCAAAACTATTTGTTATTTTTTATATTAAAAGCAAAGATAGAATTTAACAAAAATAAATTCTATATTTTATATCCGTACAAATTAAACGGATTTATCACCCGCCTCGGTGGCGTAGTTGGCTAACGCGCCAGTCGTGTTGAGCCAGACCACCAAGGACGGAGAGATCGAGGTTCGAATCTCGTTCGGGTGAACTGGGGGTGGTTTTTCCTAAATGGTTTTCCACTCTCCATCGGGTAGTAAGACTCGGTGCTAAAAAAAAAGTGAAAGATGTTGCAACATTCCCCTGTCTTCTATATATGTAGAAAAAATATCGTGGCCATTTACTTAAGTTAAAGTCTATCTTTGATTTTAGACTAGAAAATAACAAATAGTTTTGACACGATCCTTTTTATTTGTTTGTAATTGTGCCCTTACAGCAGTGGATAGCACAATTCTAATCTAATTACTAACCATTACTGTGATGTATTGTACTGGGTTAAGGATGAGTAAGGAAATGTTTTAGAAAAAGTGTACCAACATTTGCGTTTAGAGAAGAAACCCCACATCAATACACTTTATCGTGATCTGAACACTTAACTCTGCGTCACCACAAAACCAGACATCTTTGTCCGGGTGTTCATTTATATTGGTACGAATCTTATTCTTCAGTTGAATTATTCAAATACAATTTCATTAAATTAACTTGTTTACCATATTTTTCAAATAGAGAAAGTATGACAAATGTGGGCATATATTTGACCCTGAGACTATGAGGGATCTTGACATTTTTATAAACCCCTGAAATCAAAAAAGTGAGTTTTACAATTCTGTCTATTTCCATCAAGGCATAAAGCCGAAACATTTTGACGAATTTTGTTCAAATTGTATATTTAAATGTTGTATGATCATACTTTAAGATAAATTCGTGATTTTGATTCTTGCTTTAAAATTATGGGGAGTTAACCTATAATTTACTTTTGAAAATTTGAAATATTTCGAAAACGTCAACAATTTTATCCAAAATGGATACATGGGGAGTATTTTAAATTATTACCAAGAATGTATAACGCTTAGTCATTTGGGGGTTAGTTTATTGATGACTCATTAAAAAAAATATGGATTAAAACAAAGTAATTTCTAAAAATGTGTGTCTTATCATCAAAATAAAATGTTTACTAATCTCAGTATTGAGAATGTGTTCCTAATTACAATAGACAAGATGAGAAAATAAGTATTATTGTGTCGTGCAATTTTTTTAAGAAAGTTTGGTTTACTTGTGTTGCACCATCCAGCTTCAAGTTGGGATTAATTTGACAAGTATCTTTCTGAACAGCTTTAAACAGGAATAACGTCAACTTCTAATTGGTTTTGATTTAATTAAAGATAACGGTTGTATAGAAACAGCTTGTTCAAGTAATATGACGCTTGGAAAACCCACCAGTCATTAGTCAATAAGTGTGACAAGGATGTTTTGTGGGGTTGCATAGATGTAGGCGGCCACTAGTTTGGGCCAGAATTATTACCGACAAATGTTTGGGAACAAATTAAGGCGGCCACCTCGGTCAACGAGAAAGTAACAATCGCTGTCAGGTCACACGGCTTAAAATACAATGGTTTGTGTCTTTTCTGGGATTAAATATTTATTCTGTCTAAGCTTATACTCCTTTTAACACTTTTCCTGCAATTATTATTTGTCATTTCAATAAGAAAGAGGGGAAAGAAAACTATGAAACTGAAACTTTTTATCTCGAGGTAAATAGGAAAGTTCACTGATAGTTCTCAATTATCTTTAAAGGTTGGTGTGATCCTTATTTTTTTTAAATACTGTATTTGTTAAAGAGAAAATAAATCTAGAGCAATTTTTCATCAAGGCTAATGTCATAGCTCCACAAATATGCTTAAAAAGTCGTTAAAAATGAGCGAATTTAATATTTTTTTTATATTAATAAAACTCTGACTACATAGTTGTTAAGTAAAAAGAGCCCTGTTGGAATCTTTCGACTTTATTTCGGCATGAACCATATTTTTAACTAACGCATCGTTGAGTTAAATATTGCGCTAAAGCTGCTTACCGAAGCTCCCTTCCCCAACGCACACTCGATCTTGTAAAATGACATTCTAAAGTCTCCCAGAGGATATTCCACCCTTCCGTCCGATACGTGACTACCACAAGCGAGAGAACAGAATCTGAGAACTGAGTAGTTTTACATCCTTTCTCCAAGCGAATCCTGAAACATTTCCTCTTAATTTCCATTCTTAATCTCGCTGCCTCTTTTAATCAAGTCGTTAATAACGCTTGAATTAAATGAAATAATTTTAAAAAACAAAAGAAACTCACCATTTTAAAGCCGTACTCTCGACTAAAGTAATAATTTGTATCCATACCTGAAACAATAGAAACAACTAATTAGCATAATGTGGCAATTTGGACACTTTTTAGAATATCAGTTTATTTTATTTTGTTTATAAAATCTAAAGTGACAACTTTCACTGAAGGCTCACGAGTGTGTGTTCTATTTAAATAAATGATTGACACAATTGTACATGCATTCTCATAAAGTGCGGGTGTGTTTTAGTATATTATAAAATTTTCAAAAATCTGTTACCAGTAAAATATCCTCTTTTTTTTTTAGAAAAGCCAACATTTATTCTTATTTATCATATAAAATAATCCTCAGATACTCATTTTGAACGTTTAGGCCATTTACGAGGGATTTCATATTTTCAAAAATTAATCAACATGAATCTACCCTTTAAACCCCCCCCCAAACCCCATATTCCCAAATAAGTATAAAGTGGTGTATTTCATGCCAAGAACTAACTACCCATGTATCCATTTTAAACAAAATCATTCAATTTATTTTCTAAAATTTAGAATTTTCAAAAATTGGTCATTAGTAAAATACCCTTAATTTAAGGGTGAGAATCAAAACTTAAAAACATTCCGAGGTCTAATCATATAACATCTAAATATAAAGTTTGAAATAAATTCATGAAACAGTTTCAGCTGTAGCCGCAGGAACAGACAGGCAGAAATAATAACTGGGAAACCAATGTTCTTGGTCTCGGTGATAAATAAAACGTCAATATTCATCATAATCTCGAGGTAGAAAATGTTCCCAATCACAATACTTTATTTATTATGATGAAGGTAAAATAGTATTTTTATCTCCACGTCTTACTACCCGTCCGATCTATCCCCATATTTACACTTGTTGGGTAGGAATTAAGACGGTATAATTTAGAGGAAATGTAGGAAGGAAGAGGGAAAACCACCCCCAGTATAACCAGCTAGGATTCGAACCCCGGCATCCCTGTCACCAGAAAATCAAACTAGACGGGGTCAAAGCTTTCTTGCTCATTGATACGGGAGGGAGACGAAATAAAATAATCTGAAGCAGTTTGAAGCAGGATTGAATAACAATTTTCTCTAAGCGATAGAAATGCTGTCCAAGGCGTTAGGCTTACATTACTTTTGGACGCCGATGAAGATGAGATCAGGGTTCGAATACCAGCCAAATGTTTACGTGTTTTGTTGGTGTTTCCCTAGGGCGATTGGGGTATCGAGATTTTTTCTCAAAATTGTTTTCCCCTTTACCTTTACGCAAATTCGAGTACACTTACTCTAAATTCAACCTTTATCATCCTTTGCTCATTAGCTTACTTAGTAAATATGAGTATAGCCTGAACAGGTTATAAGGCATGGTGCTAAAAATGCTCTTCTAAAAATATAAATTAAAAATAACACAAATTTTAAGAGAAACCAAAAAATATCAAAGTTAAGACAAAATATCAAATTAAATATTTGAAGTAGATACTTTCTCTTCTGTGAAGGATACCTTTATAGTAAATTTGGCTAAAAGTCACATTTCTTACGTATTTTAATCTGATTTAGAGAACAAAAGTGTTAGTTCCCTAATATGACTTAACAAGTACGATGTCAATACAAAGTTGATTTGTGTGTGCACCACAACATACTATTCGTCCAGTTATCAGAGTGTAATCATGGTAATAGGATAGGGAGGAGTAAGGTGAAATATTGAGTGTGTATGTCCGCATTTAATTGAAGAGAGAATGATAAACAATTTAGGAATAAAAATCACCTTCAATAAATCCAGCTGGGATTTGAACGTTGCTACCCCAACCCAGCTACTGTCACCGTAAAACCAAACTGGGAGTGCTTGACACAGGAGTCTTTACTCGTATTATCTCCCTTGGTGGGTTCAAGGTTGCAACTCGCCCTAGGCTCATAAACACCGGTGAACTCCTGAATGTAATGTGTTCCAAAACCTCTCTCAGCATGCCTCATAATTAATCTCAAGCCCCCTGTAGGGATTCTTGCCTGGAGTTCTTGAAGCTCAAAAGAGTGCTAAGCCGGCGCTTAATACCTCTGCCTTCCCTGGCTAAATGGAAGCACAGTTCATCCCTCGATCTCAACAACAACAGGTAAGGCTAAGTGTAGAAACCCTGACCTGGACCCTTAAGTTTAAAACTTGCAAAAATACTCGCAAATCGCAGGCTGTACCAAAACAGAGCTAATTTTGAAAGGTTTCTATTGTCGTGCGAGTCGGTGTAGCGTTGTTTCGCTTGCGACTGAGTTTTTAATCTGACAACACTGTAAAACCATGACGTGTGCCAAAGGATTAAGGCGATGAGATGCCACAACACGCCATTATACAAGATATGTAACTGAAAGTAAATACTATTATTGTATTGAGTGCATCATATAAAACGGTTTGTTTAGTTTTATTAGGAAACCATCTTCCAGTTGTGTGCATCTAAGCTTGTTGTCTCAAAACTTCCTCAGGTTATATCAGTAGAAGTTAAACCGTTCTTCTACTCCATATCCACTTAAGCTCATTTGGTAGCGTGCTTGTCTGAAATTAATAAATTAACTGGATCGATCCCACTTCAATTAAAATATTTTACTTTTTTTTTTGTCCGAATTTAAATCATTTGTTAATAATTAGAATTCAGTAAAATTTTATTTTATTTTCGCAACTATTTTAAAAACATAAATATTCCCTAAAGGTTTTTACCATGCGAATAATAATTAGCTTGCTTAGCCTTATTTTTAAATGTATAGATTTTTATGTCATAAGGCCCATTAATGCAATTTTTAAATAATCACCTACATAAAAAATTTCAAAATTAATGTACTGTTGTTAATTTGATACCTTGTTAAATTATTTTAAAGAAGAATATTATGGTAGTCAACGTAGGCTCAAATACCTTGTATACTTCTATAAGAAAATATTTAAAACAAATTATATGCTTACCAATACAATAATTTAAAATTAAAGTTTGTCTGATAAATTTGTTAAAAAATTGAAAATGACAGGATTTGAACACGCGAACTCTAGATTAAGAGAATGTAACTCTATCAATTCAACCAAATAAAAGATTATATATATTTGAAAAAATTAAAATATACTGTTATATTTTCACCCAAACAAATATTTTTATTGAAGGATTGAATAAAGTGTAAAAAGCAATCATATTTTTTCTTCTGTGAACCTATTTTGTATAATGGTAGGTTTATTTAAACAAAATCACTCTCAGAAGGTTGCAACTGAAGAGGGGGATGGCATCCATTTTGTTATATTATGCTCTACTCGACAGACAAGCCCTGCCTCGCACGGTGTGAGGTTGGCGAGTAGAATCCGCTCGCTATTCGATCGTGTGACGTCAGTTTTCGCAGTGCAGGAGTTTCAAAATTATAGGTTTGTGAGATTGTGTGTGAGAGGAGAGAAATACGCTAGCGAATCACTACTTTCACTTTTCAAAATTAGGGGTCCTGCAACGGTAGCTTGCTTTTTGGCAGTGACTGTCATGGCTTTATAATGCTGGTAAATATTGTTGCATAATCCTCCTTGCTTCTTACCAGTGAGTTTAATGGCTGAATAAACCTAATTGCTTCTTGCCAGTGAATGTCATGGCTATGTTTAGCTTACGGTGTAGCTCTTAGTCTAGGCTGAAACTATTTATCTTAGTAGTAGGCCTATTAATAGGTATACTATTTAGTTTTTAGTGCAAAAAAATTATGGTAGAAAAATAAAGATACAGGCATAGCTTATGAATTATGATACATAAAGCGATTTTTTGTATTGTATTTCCATATTAAATAACTACTCGCTTTGCCGTATTCAGTGGTAGCGCGGTATGAGGTGTTAGAGTAGCAATGCGCTTGGTCAACGATGACAGAGAGCTGGAAACTCGATCCTCGTGCTGGTGCACAAGGGGTGGTGGTCCACATGGCATTTATCAGTTTAGTTTTCCAATTCTCTTCTCATGCTAATGCGGGTGCAATTTCCTTAACTTACAGCCCTTAGTTACACCCTTAAAACTTAACTGGTATTAGGCCTTGCGCTAAATGTTCTAGTTATAAAAAAATCTGTAGAATATTTAATTATTATTTTTAGCACCGTGTACAGGTATTATTACCCGTTCGGTTTATACGCTTATGTACTAATTACGCTAATGGCTTTAGGGATTAGTAAGATTATATTCAGAGGAAGTGTACCCACATTTGCGTGGGGGGAGAGTGGAAAACTATTTTGTAAAAACCACCTTCAGTACACCCGACTGAGATTCAAACCTCGACATTCCCGTCATCGTTATTCTAGTCTACTCCAAGAGTAGCGCGTTAGACCACGTAGGCACCAAAGTGGGTAATATTTAATTATAAACAAATAATTGCCCGTCGATAGGGACTGAATCTCTAGAGTGAGCTACAGATAAATAAACATATAATATTATTTTAACTGCCCAAATTTGTCTGCGCTCCAAAAGCGACTTCTCCGTCCAACCCAACATCATCTGAACTGAACAAGATAAATATTTACTTAGCAGAGGAGTTGGATATTTCAACCTTATTTGGGGCTCCCCAATCAGCAGACTAAAGTATTTCTCAAGTGTGGAACTAGTATAAGTAAACCTAAATAGTAGGAACAAGCTATAAGATACAGTATGACAGTTGCAAAAATCGATAAAAAACATTTTCACATATTCATACGCCGTGTCATGTTATCTGCAGTTGTCAAATTCGAAGAGTAGGTTTATATGTGTGTATGACTGTGAGCCCGTTAGATATACCCACATATGTACACTAATGGGGTACGGATGTGGAAGGTAGAATTAAGAGGAAATGTTTGCGTGGAGGGAGCTCCCTTCAGCACACCCACCTGGGATTCGAACTTCTACCTCCTCACTACTGGTAAACCAGACTAGACGAGGCTGGTTACTTTGTCTTGCGTGCCCACAGTGTGAATATTGAGAGACCCTCCTCGGTGGTTTAGTGATATAGTGCTGGCTGGCGTGTCAAATTCGTTTGTAGGGCTATAGTGAACATTTAAAATACTTAAGGGCCCAAATAAATAAAATGCAATATTTTAATTATTTAAAATAAAAATAACTTTCACTTAAAACCTTTTTTATTTTTAAAGAAAATTAAGATATATAAGATATATATAAGATATATAAGATATATATAAGATTCACCCTTTATTTTTTCCGAAAAATATTTGCAGTTTCTATAAACAATAAAAAATGGATCCTCTGTGAAAGGTTTTGACTGTGATGTGACAATCCGTCTCAAATGGTGTATTTCTTCATGTTTCATGACAAGAAAAATTGGGCCACATTGTGTGTTGGTTCATCAAAAGGTGTATTTCTACTACATGTTTCATGACAAGACAAATTGGGCCACATTGTATGTTGGTTCATCAAAAGGTGTATTTCTACATGTTTCATGACAAGACAAATTGGGCCACATTGTATGTTGGTTCATCAAAAGGTACCGCCATGGTCCGCGCAAAATCATGGATCGGGCCACAAATTTGTCATGTCTGGTCTAAGGTGTCAACTCTCGCCATAGACTGAACTTCCGATGACGGGAAGGACGGGAAGAACGGGTGTGCTGAAGGTGGTTTTCCCAAATGGTTTTACATTCCTCAATGAAAATTTGGGCATACTTCCATAAATTTAACCTTCTCATGCCTAGAACACTAGCATAATTACTACCGGTATATATGCAAATAATCTAAATGGGTATTAGAATGGAGTGCTAAAATAATATTGATAGAAAGAAATGAATAGCACAGCAATATATGGCTTTAGGGTGACCGCCTGCCGGAGCGCCAAAATATGTTGCAGACACTCAGAAATCCAGCGTTATTTAACAAATGGATTGATATTTTAGAATATGGTTTGCGTCATAATAGAGGTGAAAGGTATCAACATGCCCAAATGAAAATTAAAAACCTCTAGTTTTAAATTTTACAGCTTAAATAATTGTATTAAATGGTAGAATAAGCTGATTTTCAACCAAGTTTAACGCGAAATGTCACAGTTCTAATATTATCAGAGAAGATGGTTAGAAATATAACATACAAATATTATTATCATTATTATTACTAACGGAATCACAACCTAAAATAAAATTAGAGATTGTTGTTACTTAGTAACTGACATTTCTGTAAGAAATAGAGTGGAGTCTCGATAGTTTGAATACGACCAGTGCACGTCCTTTTAAAAAGCACGAACGATGATGCATGGTTACGCGACTAAATAACGATCACAAGTAAAAAACAATAACTACTCGATTTTTTTTCAAATTCTTATAATATACAATTTTCTACATTTATGAAACCATAAATGTAATATGTAATTTAGAAATATATATATTAATACCTACTTTTTACAGTGAAAACCATGTCATTCTTTTTAGGGTTTTCTCTGTATTTTACGCAAAATTAGATCTTTAGAGAGTTCAAGATGGGACCGCACTCATTCAACTAAAACTATCGAGAATCCACTGTACTGGCAATGTGAGGATATTTCCTCTAAGGTATCGGGCATTCTCACCCCGCAGATAGCACTCAACTTAGATAAAAGCCTGGTAGTAGATAAAGCTTGAAAGAGGCAGCGCATCTTGGTAGGAATTTATGAAGGTATTCTCTTATTTTAGACCAGTGAAACCATTTAACAATGCTAAAAAATATATTGGAAAATCATATTTTTAAAATGAAAAGAACCCATACCAATTTCATCGTTGTCAGGCGAAGAATGATGAAAACAGCACCAGGATAAGTTTTTTGGTTCTAGCTTAATCGTGTATCCAATATCCCGGTTAATCAGCCGTTTAAAATGGGCTCCCAGCTTATATTTCACCCTTCTCTTTCTCGACCGAAACTTGACAAATAAAACCAAGTACCTACGTCGTCTTGTGTTCGTGGCGGTACTCTCTAATCTTTATGGGCGCGGAGAAGCAAATAAAGCAGAAAACAGCACATTAGATGCACGTAAATTACAGCGCCTGTCTCGGCGACTCTGCGTTAAACTCGCTCGAATAATATATAACACGTACAATACGTCACAGCACCACCGGGAGGAAGGTAGCAAGGTAGCTAGTGTTCAGGAAGCTGGTTTTATATTATCTTATTTTGAGAGCATTTATTTATAATGTGAAATTAACCTCTATCTTTGTCTTACTTAATATTGATTTCCGGTTTAAATATTTGGCGTTATTCGAATAATAATTTGTTATGAGGATAGATATATTGTTAGAGTGTAAGAAAGCAAGTCTACCTTGCTTGGTTACCATATGATGTAGCTTATAAAACAGGGGCATACTGTGTGTGAACAGTCAAGATAAGACTGTGCTACCTTTCAGGGGAAATGGAGTACACATGATTTATTAACTAGGCTAGCCTCACTCATTACTCATTTGTCGGTTAGGTCAGTAATAACCCTCGTGTAAAGCATAGGCCTAATTATAAAATAAACTGTTCAAGTTTAAGAAAAACATAAAGATTGCAAGAGCAGACAGAAAGTTTTGTGGGTCAGCCATTCGTGTTTGTAGAAACGTAATAAGGGAAGTATCGTGGGGATCTAACCATTCTAACAAGATGAAACAATCATTGTCGATAGTGAGGGGAGGAAGCGCTCAGGTGTCAAGAGTTGGAGGAGGGGAATTATCAGGCGGTAAGTAAGCAGTCTTGCGGGGGGAACTACACATTGTAGAGCTTGTATAGTGAGGGGAGGAAGCGCTCAGGTCCCAAATAGTAGATATAGCCACATAAAATTGATGGTAAAACTCTAGTGACATGTAGAAAACTATCCTTAGTGTATATGATAAGCCAGACAGGACGATGTCAACGCTCTCTCCACGTCTGTATTATGAAGCATTCTACCAGGACGCCCTCAATGATACCTCGTATCTTCACTCTTATCCTCATAACACGGTCGGTTATACATTATGTGTGTTACAAGAGGAGAATGTAACTGAGATAGCGCGCAGGCTGCTCCCTAATAGTAGAGCCTCATTTACATACTCCGTCAGTAAGATACGTATCCTTAAGTTCCTTTAGAATCTCCTTATCTCCGAAGTCCTTATGAATTTTAATTCTGTACACATACTCCATATTCGTAATCACGTGATATCATGTCAACTAGCGTGAAAATATATTACTGTGTTCATTACAATACATTGAAATAGAAAGAATGTAGGTATTATACCTGTTCCAGAGTTAAACGACTAAACTTTGTAAGTGGTAGTGGATCAAAAAACTAACTTAAAATGTATTTGGGAGATTTGATAGTTTTCGCTTTCTTTTTTCACAAACAGCAAAAAACTAAATAAAATCAAAATAGGTAGGTATTAAATAAAATATTTTATTTATCTATGTGGTTAAAATTATTACCTCCAGTCCGGAGACAAGCATTGCAGCTATCAATGACGGAACGAGTGATTGACCGAGATTGTGCCACGATTGTTTCTTGCAGGCCTGCGTTATTCTTTGTAGTAATGATTGAAAGTCATTAACAGGCACTTCATACACTTTTTGCTTGAGAGCTCCCTATTCGAATAATCTAATGGCTTTAAATCAGGAGAACGCAGAGACCAAGCCACAGGTCTAGCACGACCGATACGTCTTCTAGGAAAATTATCACTAAGCCATTGCCAAGGACCTCTGAAGAAAAACGTGATTTTATTTAGTTTTTCGTTGTTTGCGCGAAAATGAAGCTAAAAAGAGTAAATCTCCAAAATACATTTTTTGTTAGTTTTTTGATCCATCATCACTTCCCAAAGCTTAGCCGTTTAACATCCTATATAAATGCAAAGAACATTTTCAAGCCTGCTTTGGTTGCCGCCTGGTCAAACGCGCTACCCTCGCAGTAGATTATACTGCCGATAGCGGGGAGATTGAGGTTAGAATCTAAGTCAGATGTACTGAGGGTAGTTTTCCACAACGGTTTTCTAATCTTCTTCCATGCAAGTGCAAGTACACTTTCTATAGATATAACCTTCCTAAACCCTGAAATTACTAACGTAATCAGTACATAAGCATATAACCCAAACGGTTCGTAAGATACGGTGATAAAAACATTCTAAAAGTTATTTTGGTATATGGTTTTTGTTAAAATACAATAGCCGAAATTTGTTTATTAATTTCTATTGAAGGCAGATAAATGAAAATACGATACGTTTATAAAATGACGTTCAATTTACTATCAATGATGCTTTCTTTTTGATTTGTATATCGATGGTTATTTAGTTGTCTACATGTGATTAGCTTTCCTTATCCATCCGTAGCGACAGTCCCCACCCCAGTTTTCACACGGTCTAACTAAGGCGTCACAAGACCATCACGAGAGGGGCGGGTGTTGGAACCAAAGTACGGCAACTAGTCTACTGGAAACAGAGATGGAAGTTAGTCCAGTTCAATAGTACGGCGCCTAGTCTACTGGAAACAGAGATGGAAGTTAGTCCAGTTCAATAGTACGGCAACTAGTCTACTGGAAACAGAGATGGAAGTTAGTCCAGTTCAATTCAAATCAAACTAGTTCTTCGTGAGTGAGACATTTCAGTGTTCAGCACCGTATTAATTAGTCTACATTCATTTTGTTTTGTAAAAGTGACAAATATGTTTTTTAATGTACTGTACAGACCTAAACCGAGCAGTGGTGGTGTAACGGTGGGGGGGCTTTTACCCGATATAAATAATACCCCCTAACCGGAATAAACTACCCCATCCTTTAGAATGAAATTGCCCCCAGATATATTTACTATGCTCCCTTCTGGTATTCTCGAATATTAAGCTGGAAACTGGCCTTGTATCAAACTCCCAATAGATTATAAAGGCGTCCATTTCTCGAATATTTGTCGGAGTAAGATCACTTCAAATAGCTTCTATAATAGGCTTATAATTTTACCAAAAAAATCCTTGGCGATGACCATTCTAAATAGCGTTTAGAGATATTCAAATAATTTTGGAGTAAGACCACTCTAAATATTGTTTATGTGCAAACAATGTTCACACATTTGCCGAGGGTGGGTCCTTAGATCCCCTTTTGGTTTGGGTTTAAAAACAGATAAGGTTCCAGCCTCACTATAGTCAAGTAGTACAAAGAGAAAGGGTCCGTGATTTACGCCCGGTACTGGGCCCAGTTTGAGCAACTAGTGGGCGTCTACGGTAGGCTTAATGCTGGTGACGGTGAGATATAGGTTCAAACTAGTCACTGAATGGGTACAAATAATCGATTAACAAAAATACAGAAAAGGACGTCCTTAAGGTGGGAATATAGTGGATGCGAGAATAGGCCAGTGCTTTTGCAGTTTTTATAGCAAAACTCAAAATAAATCAAACATTGATTCAGTAAACATAGAGAAATTAATTTTCTACACATGGTGACACAAACAGTTCTTAAATATCTGTCAAGGGTGGCCTCGAATTGAATGACAACTTTTTCTCCCCATTTAAAAAGTTTGTTATCTAATGCCTCTATGCTCATGACATATATTCAACAACTGTTGATATCAACTTGTGCAGAAATTAGACTCTATGTTTGTTGAAGCCATATTTTATTTATATTGAGCAAAAAAAGTTTTTCTATGAAAACTCCAAAAACAATTATATTTCTCACGTCCCGTACATCCTCGCCTTTAGAAAGTTGAAGTTGATCCAGCTTTATTGGTTGATTCAGGAAGGACAGTGTGTCCAGACTCCAGAGCAATAACTTGTATTCATTCAAAGTCGATCTCTTACGAACCATGGATTACGGACAACGCACCTTTCGGATACGGAGTATAGTCAAGTCATTTGGTAGTTTTACCTGTGAAGTTTTCCGGGAGTTTTACAAATTGGTATATTTATAGATTTCGACGTGCTCTTTCCGAATTTTTACTTTGACACCTCGTTGTTTTTCCGGAAGTAGCCGCCATATTGGAAAAATGGCGCTCGAAAACAGTTTTTCGGCGATATTTACTTTCTGACTCACTTTACGGTGAAAATAGTTATGTAATAAATTAAACTAGAGAACATTTCCTATAATTTATGTATCAACCTTTTTTTTTTGTGGAATGAATAGTTTAAATACATTTGATTCTTTCAAATGCAATGTAGGAGCAGAGTCTAACTCGACTGCAAAATCAATTAAACCTAAGTAAATACCAAGACTATCATAAGTAACCCTCTCATCATGACCATGTAAAGTTAATTTAAAAGCCCCACAGAATTTAATACCCATTATTAAGCGACGTAAAATGTATCTGTTGTTGTCAATGTTTTCGTTGTGATTTTGTTTTTGTTGAGCATACGCACTACTTAATTGCTCCCGAATATATATTTTGCCCAACACATTGTAGTCCACTGCTGCATTTAAATGATTTAATGATATCATGCTTCTTAGCTCTTTCTGATAAATGTTTTAAATCATAAAAACCACCTTTAATCCATGTAGAAGAATCTTCCCTTGAAATCAAACAAAAGAAACAAAATAATTTGTTAGTCACTTCACACCCGCACATCCACTTGTATTTATCATAGATGTTTTTATTTAAATGTCTATGATAGGTACGTGATTTATTCGAGGAAGAACAGTCTATATTTAAAATTGGCATTGGCCTAACTTTATTCTTAACTAAAAGCTTTTCATCAAAATTAATGTTATTATGAATAATGACTGCACAGAATTCATTTCGGATTTCATTTTTAAACACTCGAACCGTTGAACGAAGAACGATAAGAAATTAGTCTACAGCTATAAACATTCGCACGCGATTGACTAGTGACAAAACACGTTGGTTAACTGTTCTTCGGGGGTGGCCCGAAAATGTGAAGCTTGACCTTGAACGGACTGGCAAGTATTCGGATATTCACTCCTCACTAAAAAGCATAATTAATAGCTTTGGCTATTTGATTCTTAATATGCAATCCCGTACAATTATAATAACTGTACAAATGGCAGCAATAAGCCAACTACCGAGTCGAAGATGGCTGCGTTATCTGATAGCACGTGATATTAATATAATCACAAACTTGTAGCCAACGATTTCCGCACGTCCAACATAGGCTCTGCCTTAAAATATGAGTGAAGAATGACCCTGGGCAAGGGATGAATCCTGGATAGCTCAGTGGTTAGAGCATTGGCGTACTAAGCCAAAGGTACCGGGTTCGATTCCCGTGTCTGGGTGTCATTTTTCAATTTTCAGAATTATTATTATAACTTTTATAATTGTTTGTATTGTAATGATACTGATTTGGACCCCTCTCATATATTTAAAAAGTCATGGATGAAGGTATTTTTCTTCAATAAATTGTATGATAAATTATCCTTTTAATACTTCATCCATGAAGAATCACGCACTTTTCAGAAATAATGTAAAAGGATTGCACCATTAAAACTGATTTTTTATTTGAAAATTTAACTCCGTAATATTTACCAAACAAGCAAGAGACGTTAGCTCCCTATACCTAATAGGAAGCTAGCCTTCAAGACACCTGTCGCAGGGACGCTTTCGATTTGTTGGCTTTGACACTGGTCACGAGAGGTCCAAAGGAGCAAGGTAGGTCATGTATAAGCTGTTTGTGTGTATGAACACAAAGAGTGCCGGCGACATAAACCTAGAGAGAACGTGTAATATCACGACAATGATACTAACTTAAATATAGAGAGTAATCACATAAATCTACACAATGCTGGTAGGAAAATAGTAAGAATGTAACTCAACAGAGTAAAATATTAAAAGTGCCGGTGACATAAATCTAAAGAACGTTCTAATAAAACAGTGCCATGATCTAAATAAATCGTGTGCAATATTAAAAGTTTTATTTATTTAATTAAATTATCTCACAAACATTATGTACCGCTTTAATTAGTGCTCGATCACGGGGCAATTATCAGCATGATCAAACGGTATCACTTTAACCGGTGGCCCAAGCAAACGTGGGGCATAACAATAATTCCGTATCGTAATAATTGGCGCACGATCACGGGGCTATAAATACCAATTATATCACGATAAATCAGAATCATCATAATTGGCTCCCAATCGCGGGATAATGATATCTCAAAAAATCCGTAACGTTATAGTATGAATAACTTGGTGTTTAGTTGGGAGGGCACGTTTCCTTGAGCCCTTTATGACGAGCCGCCACTGATAAAAATAATAGTTATCGGAATGTGACTATCCTTACGTAGCCTGCTAGGGGTTTGTAGACTTTATTGGAAAGCCTTTCTCGATACTTCATCTCCCCCATTTAACTGCCAATAGGTTCAAATAAATAACATTTTATGTGGGCAGTCTCATAATTATTGAACCTTCTTATTTTGTAGTTGTTGCTAACCTTCATTATAATATTGAAGAAAAGACGTGTCAAGCTCGTCTTATCATAAGATCTAGAATGAACGTTAAAAATACTGAGAGAGGTCACATTTAAAAAAAACTGTATTATTATAATAATAGATAAAAATAATTCCAACAAAAAGGAAAGATTATGCCACCATATACAAAATTAAGACAAACCCCATATTTATCTTACCAAAATGTTGAAACCTTTTATTACCAACAATGGTGCTAATGCAGGGCTTTAAAAATGGTGAGTCATTTTTTATAATTTTTGACAAATGTGTCCGCAAGTCGAGATTTCTCGGTGGTTTGGTTTCATGTCATGCGAGAAAACCACTATAGGATAAATATACGTAGGCCTATGTGCCACCAAACACTGCACATAGTGGGTGCGAAAATTCAACCAATTTTGGTAACTGATCCATGTCGAAGAAGTAGTACAGATATGGTACACCGACCTCATTTCTCCCAATTATATCAAATTCCCAAGAATTACACCCCAAATGGGGGTTTTCTTTAATATTTTAGCACCGCGTCTTATTACGCGTTCAGTAGTTTGAGCTTATGTATTAATTAAGATTGTGGTTTTAGGGAATGTATAGCTTATATTTATAATACGTGTACCCACATTTTCGTGAAGGAAGATTGGAAAACCATTTTGAGAAAAAACCCCTCAGTACACCCGACTGAGATTCAAACCTCGAAATCCCGTCATCGGCAATCTAGTCTATTACGAGAGTAGCACGTTAGACCATGCAGCAATATAAGCGGGTTGTATTCAATATTAAATAATAATTTATATTCCCTTTGGCTGTGGGATTGCAAAGTATTTCCATCCTTCTCTTGCCCAGACAGGCTGGAGTCTTCTTTGGAAATAAACACGTGTAAAACGGGGGAGTGATGCAATGCGTTGTTAAAATTCGAGAAGGCAAGAATTATCTGAGTATAACCCGAACGGTTAGTAAGACTTAATGTTAGAACGGGAACCCGCGAATAGGAGGTAGGGCATGGTTAATAACAAGTACTTTAACCCCGAGCTCAGATCACAAACACGATCATTACAAACTACATCAATGGGTTAGGGACGAGGAAAGTAGAATTTAGAGGAAATTGACTCTTTTTGACTAGAGGGAGAGTGTGAGAAATCAATTTATTATTATATTAAATACAAAGTGAAATAAGCCGTTGATATGTAAGAGTAAGTTATTTTAGGCAAACAGAGTGTACTCCACCTCCTGTCTTGATATTACCCTTGGTTCGCCATTGTAAATGCAAGGGGGGAAGGAGGTGGCAGCAACCCCGAGGGTGTATGTTGTAGAGTTTAGAAACTAGGAAGTTGATTGCAAAATAAGGCATTCGGGATGTTGTGGCCACACTGGCTGGCCCTAGGCCACAGAGAAGGAAAGAACCTGTACAATAATCTAGTTCTATTGTTTTGATAACAAATAATATAAACTTAAAGTAAATGAGCGTATTATCTGTAGTCATAAAAATAAAGAAATTAGCAACCCTTAAACAAATTAATCATTTATATTAACACAATGCAAGGAAGATTGGGTGAATAGTTAAAATTAAGTGATTGATAAGAAAATAATCGTATCAAGTGGTAAAAAAAAGTTAGGAAAAAAACCGCCTCAGTACTCGGTCGGGATTCCAACCCCAGCCTCCCGTAATCAGAAACACAGACTAGAAGAGTTTTACATTAATACCATGTACCCACCGACGCACGTCAAAATAAAATTTTTTAAAAAACTTGAGGGTCATATAGAAAGTATTTTTTAAATTATAGTATTTATCTAAACACACCATAATTTATATCTGTAGGTTTGATTCAATAACAGCCACCGTGAGATAAGGTCTCCGCTTGTACAGTTTTCATGATTCATTAAACACCAATATGACATATACTGGACCATATAAATAAAGAGCCCATTCCTATCTCCAAACCACGCTTTTGTCATCAATTCTGTTTGATACGCTTGAGTGTTGCACGGAATGATAAGAGAAGTTTAATGAAAGTTTGTATAGAAAGAGTCTTTTAGGGGAAAACAACCAAACCTTTTTTGTGGGTAAGAGTTGTAGCATTTTACTATATAATTATTAGTGTTATTTTATAGGTATTTATAATACATGTTTAAATGACAATGGCTGCTAATATGACTGCGTGCAAGTCAATCTAGTAACTTTTCTAATATTCACATGCAAATTGAACTGTGGCTTTTATTATTATTATTATTTACAGGATATTTAACGTGCACTACACATTTTCATAAAACACACCATCGCGATGGTTAAATGGTAAAGATGTCGATCACAAGATTAGTAGAATCCCTGTTTGATTCCGGATGGTACTGACGAAGATATTTAGTATCTGAATATGAGTTCATCCTATTATCCAGCTAAGATGCTAATGTTAGGTACTACACAGGTTGTTCGAAAAGTATCACGTACCTCGTTGCAGTTGTTCCAATAACAACTGTCGGAAATGCACCTCATGAACCTGAAGACATGACTGAACACGCATATTCATGTGATATGAAATGACAGGGGTCCCCAACTATTTTTAATGGAGGTCCGTTTTAAAAACTTGTCAGATACCAAGGTCCAGCAAACCTTAACAGTAACTCAAGGTCAAGCCCTACACGCCTACGTTAATTCTAAAACGCAGTTTGATTTAGTTATTTTACTTTTTTACCAACTAACACTAAACAATATATTCCTGGTAAGCAAAACGCAAGGTTACTAAAATATACCTTTTCATCCTGCTTTGCCAATTTACAAGTACTATGAAAAACCATGGATTATAAATCAAAGCATAATACAAATTTGTGAAATTTTATTTATGGTTTGTTCAATGTGAGAAATTACATTTTTTTAAATTTTGAACGACGTGCCTGAAATTTGTAGTGAAGTTGGTGAAACTGATTCTCATTAAGTCTTCGAGGGGAACATTTTTGTGTCGTGATCTGAACTCATTCGTTATGAAGTTCATCTTCGAGAAGGCTACTTCACACACCTATGTTGAGACAAATATTGTACACGGTTTTATGGCCAAGATTTTAATTATGGTTATTTACTATTGCCCGCATATTTAATCCATAACTGTTTGCATTGAGGGGTATTTGGTGCTTGGGGATATTTTCTCCTTTGAAACGAAGTATTTCTAGAACTCAATCATTTCCATCTGCAGGGCAGCTTTATTAAAGTTGTAAACATATACTGCTTCAATGTTCCATCTACCATTAGGCTTCAGAGGAATGCTGTTATTTAAAATCTGTACAACGTTCGAAATTTTTTGAAGTTTGTAAATCTTGCTTCAAATTCGGATATAAGCTCTGCTAGGAAAGTGCGAACGTTCAATGTCAACTTCATCAAACAGGAGGAAAAACTTCTAACTTCTGATAGTAGTTCACATGCAAGCATTCCTTCGCATTGTAGTTTGAAGTTCAAGTCAATGATGCGTTTAAAAATGTCCGTCGAAAACGTGACGGTCGCCACAATTTCTTCTATGTCAAGGAAGCCTAAATAATCCTTTGTGGACGATTGAGCACTGCTGAAGATAAATAATTGTATTCCTCCCAATAATGCAAAAACTCTTTGCAGTACACAGCCTTTGTTCAGCCAACTTACATAGCTGTGAAGTAAATCGTCATACTAAGCTTTAATTTGATCATAAAATAAGTAGAACTTACGGTGCTGAGATAATATTTGGTAGGGATAAGTTCACTATTTCAATCCCTTGTTGCAATGTACTCTCGAGATTGGGGTTCAATTTGCAGCACAACACACTTTGATGGATGACGCAGTGGTAGGATATCAAAGTGTCGTTGCATATGGGCTCATTACTCACTTGCTGAACTAAGCCTTTCCTACTTCCGACCATCGTTGTTACTGATATAAGTTGTTTCATGTCCAACCAATCTTTTTTGAAATACTCCATTACAGCTCTATACATATCCTATCCTCCAGTGGTTCCTTCCAACGGCAAAATAGTCAAGAGTTCTTCAACCAATTGTTCGCTGGTTTTGTCCAAGTAGCACATAAAAATAATCAGCTGCGCTCTATCTGTGATGTAGAACGATTCATCCATTCCCTGGCCGCTAAAACGTGTTTAAAATTAGTATGAATTTTTTCTGCCAAAAATTGTGTATTTCCTGTGTCGGAAGATGTAGAGACTAAGAGACTCAATAACATCCTTTTTACTCTCAAATAAACCATTTACTGCATCAAGGTCGGTGAACGATTCATAATTTGGGTTGATGTTGTGTAATTTGTGCATAAGCTTTCAAATTTAGATTTGCGAAGATTACTTCCTACTTTGAACTTTTTTCCCCAAATGATTTGTGTTTGGTATCATTATGTCATTGTACATTATAAGTTTAGCTATAGATACAATTTGTTGACAAATCAAACAAACCGGTACTGGTCCAAGCCTGTCAGCCAACATAAAGCAATATAAATTTGTCCACTCTTGTAATAACTGTCCGTTTTGAGTTTCCAGCTTTCTTTTTATCTTATCCATTTTGATAACTGATAAGTACTACACTACACCACAAACGTACGGATAGCAATGAGCAAATAAAACAATTGCACGAAACTAATCGAACCGCCAGATGCGTGGACTGCTCCTACACTGGAGAAGTAAAAAGAATGGATATCTACCGGGTGGAGCGAGGGTCTACCGAAATATCAACATTTCTTTTGTTTGTCGCTATCTCATCGGGGTTCGTAGAAAATGTATCTGTGGTCAGAATGCGGACCATGACCGCCATTTGATGGCCCCTGTGATATGATATGGAAAGGCGTGGTCAGACATGTCTTCGGGCCACGCCCGTCCCTGGACCTAGATCCGAAACAGTTTGATGGATTTTGTTCAAACTTGATATTTAGATGTTATAGGGCCATGTTTAAAGATATTTTTTAATTTTTGAATTAAGGGTAGTTGACTAATGAGTAGTTTTAAAAAATCAAATTTTTTTGAAAATGGTTATAATGATTTTGTTTGAAATGTTACTGAATTAAAAAAATTCTCAAACGAATTTGTTCATATCTGGCAAGTTTTTTTTACAAAATTAACAATTGTATACATTTGTTTTTCTTTTAAAAAAATTAATAATAGTTTACTTATCACTAGTTTTTTTTAAAAAAATTGATTTTTTGAAAATAGTTAGGATTTTGAATTTAATTTTTTTAAGGACTATTTTACTTTATAAATAAATATGTTTGTTTATTTTTCTAAAATAAATTAATTTAAGGTTAGTTTACTTTGACAAATTTTATAAAATTTGAAATTTTTGTTAAGTTATATTACTTAAGATTTATTTCAAAATGGTTCTGAGATTTATTTTTACTGAACATATAATTTTTTTTTTACAAATAGACTCCGTAATTAATTTAAAAGTGTTTAACAAAGAGTTGATTTTTTAAAACAATTTTAGCAAAATTTACCATGAATTTATTTATGAAGAGTGTTTATTGTGATTAGTATAATTATTATATGTTGTTTTTTCTGAGGAAAACTTATTTAAAGGTAGTTTACTGCAAACACATGGGTGGACTAGCAGGTTCCAAGCGGCCTGAGACTACAAATATGACGGCCCTCAACTTACAATCAAATACACAACTGAAGTGCTGAGTCAAAGCATTACAATTCTTACTATCATAATTTAGTATAATCCCTAAACCATTTCAGATACCGATGATTACATCGCTATTCAGTCAACTTGAAGCATCATCTTCCGCTTTCTACTGAGATGAGCAAAAACACTTCTCAATTGTTAAAGTTTGTCAAATGATCCTACATCTGCTACTAATGTAGATTACAAAGCTAGTAACAGTCAGTAGTCACTTAACAAGTGTTTTTACAAGAAAATTTTTATAAACAACACCAAAAAACAACAAACAGTCCGATTTTGCATTTAATACCATCGTATATTTTCACAAATTATAATATATTCTTGTCGCCCGCATGGATTTACTCACTGGAACATTTGATTATTTTAATTTAAAATAGTGACGATACCCCGAATCAACCCGGGCCACTGACTAACTCATCACTGTATTTGCCCAACCCCTGGGCTTGGGTTGCGTGTAGGCTACGCTCCTTTTAAGAACCAAGCAAGATATGAGGCGGGGTTTTCCGAAATTCAACTTATTAAGGGATGAAACGTGGGTGTTGAAGGTTTTCAAAACGCAATGATGTATCTTTTCAAACCAGTGGACATAAGAGTCTTGAAAGTCAAAATGAAGGCTCTTTTCTAGACTTTGTTGATACATTTTCAAGGGGTTTTCAAATTTCATCCCCTAAGGGGTGGAAAGGGGCAGAAAGAGGCGGGAAATCTTTTGTCCTCTGGCTTAGATAAAATTTTATATCTGTGGGATTCAGGTCACGAAATATGAATATGACATTAATTTGTGTGTGCGGTACCCACAGGATGGGTACCAAGGTGTGGGTGCAAGGGATGACGAAAGAAAACATAATAGTAACCGCATGTGGTAAAGTAGACCCTATCTAAACCTTCACTAATCAATAGTTTGGTACCGGCTGGCTAGGTGAGTTAAATAATGTAACCCCTGCCAAAATCCCAACGGCGCAACGGATTGTGACATCACGTTTATAGCCTGAATTCAAAGTAGGGAGCTTGAACGCCAACCTTCAACAATGAATTATGGATGTAGATCAAACGTTAATACGTTCAGTGGCCGAATGATCTAAACCAGGGGTTTCCAAACGGCTGATCGCGAGATACTGGTAGCTAGCGGTGGCTTTTTCGGTAGATTGGATGATAAACTAATTTTGCACTTACCGAACACCCTTATCATTGAGGAGAGTTACCTCAAATTTAGAATATGTAAGGCTTCTTGTCTCTAAGAAAATTATCCAATTCTGGATTGTGTGGCGTTCCTAATAAAAACTATGTTCTGCTCTTACAGCCCGTGAGTCATCATTTTCAGCTGAAGGTGGTAAAAAAACAAATAAATATGTATGCTCATAGATGAATATTTTGATAACTGCATTCAAATTGCAGTGAAAAGTTGTCAAATTAAAACAAGTGTGTACTAAAGTGAGTGCCATTCCCCTAGGTCAGCTACACGTTGTGTTTTAAATGTATATTTTATTATCATTTTGTTTAAAATATATATAACTCATGTTTTCTAGAATAATTAATGTTTACTTAAGGTCGGGATGTAGGTAATGCGAGAAAAGCTCATTGTTTTTTTGTTTTGTATTTTTCAGTTTTTGTATTAAAACTTTTTTTTCTTTCAAAATAGATCAAATATTGTTTCAGTACAAACAAAGAGTTTAATTTTCCTCATAGGGTGACCTCAACAGTCCTTGAATATCTGTAAAAGAAGGGTGTCCTGGAATTTAATGACAACTTTTACTCTTCGTTTAAAAGGTTTGTTAGATAATGCCACTATGCTCATGAGAGATATTCAACATGTGAAGAAAATTAAAATCTGTCTTTGTTACTCAAGCAATAGTTTATTTATTTTGGCAAAAAAAAAAGCTTTTCCATAAAAAAAAACTGTACAAACACAGGCCTTTTCTCACGTTCCCCACCTTAAGTTTAAACTTTACTAGCATTTTAAAATAATTTTGAAGCGTTCCAAAATTTCTCTCCCTTAACGCCCCTAGCTGTCATGTTGAAATTAACGTCGTTATCATTCTACCTTGGGTTCTCAAAATGTATTTGTATTCTCCCCGGCTACTCAGAGTGGTTGCTTGGATTCTACCCAGCTACCCAGAGTGGTTGCTTGGATTCTACCCGGCTACTCAGAGTGGTTGCTTGGATTCTACCCAGCTACCCAGAGTGGTTGTTTGGATTATCCCCGGCTACTCAGATTGGTTGTTTGGATTCTCCCCGGCTACTCAGAGTGGTTGTTTGGATTCTCCCCGGCTACTCAGAGTGGTTGTTTGGATTCTACCCCGGCTACTCAGATTGGTTGTTTGGATGATAAGCAGCCAGCCTTAAATAGAGAGATGGACACTGGACAGCCTCATCCATTTCCACCTTTTATCAGAAATACGACCCTGTGAAGTACCAGGCAGACGCAGTTAACTATCTGGAATTACACATTAAATACAAGGTCACCCAAAGCGGTGCCGTGTTACTCCGGGGAAAGGCCTGAGAATAGTACATTAGTACAGAGATGAACTCAGCCTCAATCATGTCTGCACATTAGACTTGTAAATCCTCTTTAAGTCATATGGCAAAAGGGTGATAAAATCAAATAATGTATCACCTTCAATGGCGTGAACCCTTAAACCAACCCCTTAGGACACACGACCACCAATGTGAATTATTGAATTTTTAATTAGACCCAATGAATTAGATGTTATTAGAACGCTAGCAGTGACATATTTCTACTAAAGGGATAGCGTTACTAAGGTAAGTTAGGTTAGGCACGGTAATTTTTGGCAACGTTCGGTAAATATAGGTACATTGCTCGGACAGTGTGCATTATTTTGATTACCACGAGGTTGGGGTTCTTACTTCAGTGAGTGAACCCCCTTTTTTTTCACCGTGTAGGTTTTCCATTTTTGCTTCAGATAAACATTTGTGCAGTTTTATTAGAATTCATCCTACAACTTTTGGTAGTTTTATGCCATTAATATAATTTTGGAACTAAGTTCAAGAACAATAAATAAATATCTTGGTTTTTGCAGTCAACTAAAGTCAATATTGTGGAGACATCGTAACTCAAATAAAATGGTTCAAACCTCGTCGGGGTATAAATTTAACTTTTGCGTGGTACAACAGCAAGTAGAGTTTGAACCCAGGCGCTAATGACAGTACTTGTGTTAAGCTCCCATGGATGAACAATTGAAAATAACAGGAGCAACTCAACATCAGTGGTCACGCGGATTACACGTCCAATTCATATAGTTTGGCTCACCAAGGTTAGAATCCCGGACGGGTGTTTTCTTCCTAAATGGCTATTTACGCTAATGCGATAACATTTATTCTACATTTTTCCTTACGCATCTCTATACAATTAGTTTAATTAAACGAGGATAGCCTGGACGGGTAGAAAAATGAGGAAAAAACTTATCAAAATGAGGTCTAGATTCTAGCCGAGCATAGTGTAAACGTAAACAAATATAATTGACCTTTCTACTCTGATATACTCCTGAGAGATTATGCAACCACCATTACGTGGAGGTGCGCTGAATTGCCAACCTACTCTATCAAGGCGTTTCAGGAAACACACTTTGTACACTTCAACATAGCGAATAAAAATATTTTATTTTTGCTATGTAATGAATTAATTTTTAAAACTTATCAAGCCATTTACTCTAAATTTTTAGGAGCGCTAGTTCATTAAACATTAATGAATATCATTATCTATTTTTAATGTTAGAAGAAATTACTTTATAGTTTATACGAGAGAAAAAGAGTATTTTCGACATTAAAACATGGCGCTTTATAAATCGTAAAGTAAATAAGGCTCTATGATTTTCAAAATAAATTTAAAGTAGTGTTTATCTGGAGAAAATTTAGGAAAAAAAGAATGAATATTAAAATAAATGAATAAAGAAAATTTTCCCATGAAATCTCATACACAAACCAGAACCTAAATGTCTTAGTAAAAACCTCAAAACAAACGACACTTTTTATGGTGCGTTAAAACCCTTTTATTTTCAAACTAAAACTCCTCACTCACATGATAATAACTTTTTATATGTGAGATCATAATATTATATATAAGTTGAGACATTCACTATATAGCATATTTCGGGATATTTATTGTTTACTTTACAATGTATGCGAATCAAATTCAGTCTTGAATATTCTTTTTATGTATAACCGATACCTGAAAATTGTTCTTAGCATTCCCTCTTACAATATGCCTACATAAGTTCTTCTATGCCTCTTTTGTTTAAATTTTGTTTTTAAAGTGTGATGAAAGTTAACGCAAGCTAAGGTCAGTATTATTTAAGTTTTGTTTAAAAAAAAAGTTTTTTGATCAAAATAAACACAATATTTCCTCAGTAGAAACATTTAGCTTGATTTTATACAAATAATTATCTCAATAGTTTTTTGTTATGCTATTACGGACTTTTTATTTTCATCTAAAAAGTCTCTAAAAAAATGCTGACATACTCACGAATTATATTCAAGAGCTATCGAAAATACTATATGTAAAGATTTTAAATAAATGTTTATACTTAAGATATATTTTTTATTTGTGTCAAAAATTAAGTTTTTGTCAGAAAAACTTAACAATTACTAACATTAACTGGTTTTTCCATTTCATTACACCTTAAAAAGTTTTCTATACATCTCCGTACATTATGAATATAAATTTAAACTAGTGAAAATTATGGGTACGTTGTCTAACGCAAAGAAAAACATAAATCGATTTGTTTGAAAGAAGCCTGTTAACTATTTTTTTAATCAACTTTCACTAATTTATAAAGGATAAGTTACAAAGTATTAGTTCATAGTGCCATGTTTACCAAAAATAAAAATAAGCTAGCACCTAGATTATTTTTATTTCTTAATGTTCCTGTGCATAAATCAAATTAATGATTATCTTCAAGTTTTCTGGTTTTTAGTAATTCAACACTCTCTAGGGTTATTTTTAACATGAGCCCATACAAATAAAGATGCAAGCGTTCCCTGATTAATGCAACAAGTAAAAAGAATGAATAATTCGAAAACTGCTCTGGATGTTTCTATTGAATATAACCTACTATAAATAGAATGGAACATAGCTATAATCCACACTGGTGATAGCATGGCTTTAGGTGTAAAACTCATTATGGATTGTATTTTAATATTTAATGTAAAATAACTTTGATGCATGTTAAACGTGTAAAGTAAATTAACAGTAGGACCAAAATAAGTTGCAATTAATGTATAGTATATGGATTTATTTTATGAACTTGTGATGTAATCAAATAAATACCCCATTCGTCATAAACTACAAATACATACTACATTAATTGGCGAATTTGAGCTGCTTTTAACGTTTACGAACTAGCATAGTGATTAAATAACTGGAAATGTGCACAAATGTTTTGTAAATTCGTCGAAATTATTAGGTATGGAAGGGTTGGCATGGGATGACCCCTTCTCAATGGACAGTTTTAACGTCGATATTTTTTTAAATATAAATTTTTGTTATTTATAATAAAATAAAGCCAATTTACCAAAAGGAAGTGTATGGAATATCTGTATCCAGGAGTAAAATAATATCAAAATATTCGTTCAATTTAAAGAAATTCATGAGAAATATTTTTCATTAGAAAATATTTAATAACGGAAATATTTTATTAGATCAAAGAGTGGGATAATACATTTCAATGTATATTTATAAAAATAGTGTAATATAATGAGTATACTGATATGCGTTGTTAGCTTTTAAAGTCTGTTTAAAATGAATGTGTAATCAACTAAAATGTGTGTAAAGAGCACCCTTGAGAAGTGACTAACGCAACCCTTACATTATGTATGGCAAGCTTGTCACAGACTCCCTAGGGGCTGCTTGGTTGTCGAAAGGCTTCGTGCTGCTTTTTCAACAGCGGACCTCACAGTTCACTTAACATCTAGTTAAACATTTAGCTAATATTTAATAAAATGGCCAACAACTAATATAATGTTTCTTATTATTGGAAATTGAAAATATTACACCTGGGCACAAGAAACGAACCTGGAACCTTTGGATTAGTACACCAATAACCACTGAGTTATCCAGGTGTCGTCCCATGCCCAGGGTCATTATTCACTCATGTTTTAAGGCAGAATCTGTGATGGACGTGCAGAAATCGTCAGCTACATTTGAGTGATCAATTAAGATCATGAGCTATCAGATAACGCAACCACCTTCCAGGTGTCATTTTTCGATTTAAAGAATATAATATTTATATTTGGCTATAACCATAATTAACGAATGTAATAGCATGCCGATTTAATCCATTATTTAGGAAATATTTTAACAATAATGGAGTGAATATTCTCCCAATCAAATCTAGAAATTAATGGAAATATCACATACCCTCAAATTAACAGTGAATAAGTTGGTTACCTACTTTCATTCACTGTATAATTCTGTGTTAAATGTAAAGCGTTGTTCTTAATAAAACTAGTCAGGACTTGTATTCTTGCTACATTACTTCTCAAGATGTCTATTTTACTTATTTAAAAAAATTGATTTCATCTAGACGTATCGGTACAGATGAAATTCCAAGCTTTATTTTTAAGGCAGTTCCAACTTTCTTAGTCCATTTGCTGGATAACATTTTTAACCTTAGCCTGTCAAATGAAACTTTTTCCCTAGCATAGAAACCATCTGTTGTCATACCTATTTACTAAAAAAAGTTTAAAAACAAATGTTTGTAATTAGGGACCTATTTTCTCTTGAATACTTTCCCTGTAATATTTGAGAAAATAACACCTGAGCATATATTTGGAAAACAAACTATAGGAAAATCAAGATTGTGTGTTAAATATTAAATCTACTGTCACGATCTTAGTAGAGTTTCAGGGGCATATTGTCCATCAAGATCAGGTTGATCAAATTTATTTTGACCAAAGTAGGGCTTTTGAACTACGTGGGCATAGTATTAATCTCAAAACTGTATAATTTTGGCCGATCTAGATACTATACAAATTGGTTTAGCAGCTATTTGCATTGTAAATCATTTTCTATTAAAATATATTCATACACTTCAAACACTTTCTAGCCCCCTTTGGGTTCCAATTTAGATCAGGTATGGCCACATTGGGGACTTAAATATAAAAATGGGCCGCCAAATATAAAAAGATTGTTTGGAAGACACAGTTTAATATATATATTTTTATATAGAGCACATAAAAAAGAAAGCCAATATCTTAACAAATAAGTGCTTCTCCAATAAAACAGGACTTAATTAGATGAATGTAATTTTTTCATATCTTTCATCATTTCTTTAATGTCAGGTGTAAATTTAATAGCTCAGATTATTAAAACTGCTTGTAAATATTCATTGATGTGTTGAATATAAATTGTATGAACTTCTTTAAGAATAATTATTTAACTTCTGGTATTTTTAGCCCAAACTTTATTTTATAGATGGATAGTTATATTTTGAGGGTCGTAATTTTCCCAGGTCTTGCTTAGCTCCTAAGGTAGTGGCATAATGTAATGCTTCAAGGAGAGATTGCTGCCTCTCATGGTTAACGGAGTGTTCATTACATATTCATAACTTTTCCTCGGTTGCGGTATTGTCAATACATTATTTACAAACGATGTTATCGATCTATCCTTGGACTTAGAGGACAGAAGACAATAATAATAACTATTATATAAACATATACACAACGCAGAACAAATAGTGGTTTGAGTCATAGTTTATGGGTGAGAAAGTTTGCCGCAAGGGAAAATGTTCAGACGGTGAAACACATTAGTTACAAACGATAGTTGTTTCGATTAGCGACACAGATAAGCAGATAATTTGTCACGGGTTCACGTATACATTAGTATTAGTAATACTATACAGTATGTCAAGAGAGTCTGGAGTGGATAGAAACTTCTAGAGGCTGTTCAAACGAGCTTTGAATTATTCTGTGTGAAAAATATTTGTTAACCAAATGTTGTTAGTTTCCTAATTTTAATAAGGAACAAAATGATAGTGAATGTATAGAAATCAATATTAATGTCTAACAATGTTCAGCTAATGCAGCCAATCTAACAATGTTCAGCTAATGCAGCCAATCTAACAATGTTCAGCTAATGCAGACCAATCTAACAATGTTGAGCTAATGCAGCCAATCTAACAATGTTCAACTAATGCAGCCAATCTAACAATGTTCAGCTAATGCAGCCAATCTAACAAAGAAACAAGGGGTTACAGATAAGGAGAACTCTATTTTAATCACGTCCTTTCTATTTAAACATTTTTTATGTAATCAATTATTTTGTAACAACCAATTAGGGCCTAATCCTATTTTTTCAAATATTTCATGTAAATTAAAATAGACCTAAATAACATAACCTTGAATATTTTCAACAAAATTGTGCAATAATTTCAACTTATTTATAAAATTTGTCAATATATTTTTAACATATTATTTAATTTTTTTATGTGTTTATAATAAACCAATTTTACTCAACAATTCATGTTCCATTTTATCTATTTTTCAAGGTCTAATATTTCATAACTACACGATGAAAAGTAATTTAGGGTGCTCGAAAGCAAGGTGCTTGGTTAAAAAATGGATGAGGCTATTGGGGTGTGTGGATTACATAATGATGAGTTACATATCATGTACTCATCACAATACATTGTTAAGATAATCAAGTTTCATAGATTACGGTGAGTAGGACATGTAGCGCGAATGGATATTCTAGAAGCTTGTTCAGGGTACTGCCTGGCAAACACAATGGGAATATATCATTGGGAAGATTGAGACGGAGATGGGAGGATAATATTAGAATGGACCTAAAAGAGATAGGGTGTAGTGAGGTGGAATGAATAGATAGTACTATCTCAAGATAGGAATAGATGGCGTACTTTTGTAAGTGGGGCAATGCATTTCTGAGTTCCTATTGACATCGAGTAAGTAATATTTCATACTATACACTATTGTCGAACTTACAACAACCTTGTAAATACCTCACTCAACTCTCATTTTTATTGGATTTTAATTTTTAATGACTTATCGTTGGCCATACGCCATCTTATAACAATGTGTTTAACTGTTATGACTTATATGTTTGTGTATACAATTGATTTCTATAAATTCATTAGTGTTTATTTAGAGCAAATTTACTCAGATTTGTGTTCATTCAGGAAATATCACCCTCAGTACGCAATACAGGGATTATAGCTCATATCTCTTCTTCACAAGCAAACTAGGCCGTATGAGCTTGAATTTTAGTATCTGTAGCCACCGACAGGAGTAAAACCAATTATTGATTAGTACTAGGTTTATCGAGCAAAGGTCTAGAAAGTTAAGGTTGGCAAGATCTCGAACTTTCACTTCTACATAACCACTCCCGCCCGATTTCATTAATCTCAACCCCTTCAAGCTTCCATGAAAACTCCCTTCCGTTCAACCAATCCACCCCCTCCCAACCCTCCACACACACACACACACACACACACACACACACACACACACCCACACGTGCCCCGGACCACTTGACTCCGCGATCCCCAGATGAGTTTATCCTTCATCAAACTTAATTAACTTAATTAAGTAAAGAGATTGCAAGTATATAATTGTATACACCAAGGAGGTGTCTAGTTACCATCCTTGTACCTTAATTAGCGTTTTGATTCAATTTTGATATTATTTTTATGCTGAAAAATCAAATGTGCCTGAAATTTAAAATATAATTCATACTTAAAAAAGATTTCTGCACAATTTGTAAACCAGTAACGCACGGTAACCTTAGCCTACTTTTGACACACAAAAAGTTACTTGTACAGTCCAATTTTCCAAGAAAGGTCCTTATTTAATAGCTAAAAAAGCTACTATATGAACTTTCACGTATACATACGTCAAATTATGGTATCTTCAGATGTCACTTTTGATCAATATTATCAATAAAGTACCTATAAAATAACACTAATAAAATACTAAATAAAATATTATCAATTCTATCTGCCAAAAAAGTTTGTATTTTCTGAAAGGCCCTTCATAATAAAATACTCTTCCTATTAAAACTAGACTGTAAATACAGAACAAGATTTTACTTCCTTGCAATTAATAATTTTTTTACTTTGATGCGTTATTTAAATTACCATAGTATTTTTCAAAGTAATAAAATATATTTAAGAGGTAAATTTATGTTATTTTTTTGCTCTATGTCTAATTGTCTAATTACCCTCCCTGGCTTATACACATTTAATAATACTAATTAAGTAGGCACGAGGAATGTTGAATATAGAGCATATATACCCGCGTTTGCGTGGAGTGAGAGTGATAATATTATTTAAAATCCAAATACACCTTGCAGGGATTCGATCTCCCTTACCCTCCCCTAACCATGTTACAAACAAACAAGAGCAGACGAGGTTGACACACTAGCCAACGTTCCCACCAATGCGGGTTTCGGTTTATTAAATTTAGATCATTTTTGGTAAAATACTTTTGGCATAAAATCAATAATCCGATTGTACGCGGTTGGGGACGCTCTTGCTTTCTCGCACGCGCGGTTGAAAGGAACTTGTTGCTTTAAATCGACAGCTTTGTGCATTAATAGACTAAAGACCATGTTAAAGTAAAGGGACTTACACAGGAGTGAAAAATTACAGTTCCTCCTCGCTACC
This sequence comes from Timema bartmani, assembly GCA_902151455.1. Taxonomy (NCBI): domain Eukaryota; kingdom Metazoa; phylum Arthropoda; class Insecta; order Phasmatodea; family Timematidae; genus Timema; species Timema bartmani. The sequence goes on from CABFWB010001260.1 coordinate 35,617, forward strand.
CCAAACGTTGCATCCCAAAGCGCCTCGTCAAAATCACGTGACCTAAATCCTGGCCAGTCTCAAGTTATCAAGGAAGCACCCACCTTAAGGATGTTCAAATGATTCTTCAATTATTTTTTGAAATTCATATTTTTGGGGATTCCCTTTCCACTCTTTTGATTTATAAAATGGCTTTATTCTTAAATCATGATTTGTTAGGGCCTTCCTAAACATTTTCGTTGCTGACAAAACCAAGAGTGACCACATAATTTAAGGCGTCACTCCCACAATAGATTAGACTGCCGATGTCAGGGTGGATCGGGGTTCAATCCTGGTTGGGTTTACTGAGGGTGGTTTTTCATAAGTGGTTTTCCATTCTCCCTCCTCGAAAATGCGGATACACATACCCTAAGTTCAACCTTTCCCATCCCTAACACATTAAAGTAATTGGCAAATGGCCGTATAAACCGAACTGCCAGTAAACGCGGTGCAAGAAAAATAAAATCAACTTTGAAATATTTTATTGGGATTTATATTAAGTTTCACTTGACATTTCAATAAATATGATTGCATTTTTAGCATGACAATGCAAGTAATAAAGAAATCCTTCAGTAATGTTTATTTTAGAACAAAGATTAGTTATTTAAGAGAGTACAAATGGATTCCCAACAAACTAATAAAATGTTAAAAATGATCCAAACTTTCTTCTATATCTTTAAGAGTTAACATAATTTAAATCAAAGGGTTCAACTTTCAGAAACTACCATTAAAGATATAAATATAGTGATCCAATTCATGTGATTAAAGGCACAGCTCAATCTTCATAAATATTTATTCATACAAGGTTTAAGGTAGGGATGTAGAGAACGCAAGAAAATGCCAGTGTTTTTTGCAGTTTTTATAGCAAAACTTTTTTTTTTTGCCAAAATAATAAAATATTAAATTCACTACAAAGATAGAGTTTAATTTTCTTAACATGGTGATATCAACAGTTGTTAAATATTTGTCATGAGCATAGCGGCAATAGATGACAAACTTTTTAAAATGATGAAACAAAATTGTCATTAACTGACATTGACTGATATTAAACAACTGTTGATATCACCACGTGAAGAAAATTAAACTCCATGTTTGTACTGAATAAATGTTTTAATTATTTTCACCAAAAAGACTTGTGACATAAAAACTATAAAAATGCTGGCCTTTTCTCGCGTTCCCTACATGCCCACTTTAAGAAACCTAGCCTATAACTTCTATAAACTAAATGCTGAGATGAGCTAGTTTGTAAGATGTGCGTTGAATTGATGCAACTCTGTGTTTATAAAATGTACTTTGAGTTAAATATAATGAGTAAAAAAACTACTCCTTTGTCTTATTTCACCGAACTACAGGTTTTACTGGCCATATAGGCACATTCACACTTGTGGAGTAAGGTTCAGAAAAGTATAATTTATAATAAATGTACCGACATTTCCGTTGGAGTACGGGAAATAATTTAGGGAAAAAAAAACCTCAGTACACCCAGCTGAGATTCTAGACCCTTACCTTCCCATTACCTCTAAACCAGACAACACGAGAGTGGCTCCTTGGTCCATGCGCCCACAGGCGTGGATCAGATAAAACGAGTAGGATATAGGAAGCAGCTTTTAGAAAATACAAAAAAAAAACGTTTGCTACGGTCAACATTGATATTATTTTACTTTATTAGTAGTAGAATTTTATTGGAATTGACAATATATATAGAAAGTAAAAGTATCAGATCGCATACGGTAACTTACTTACTTTATGACATTAGAAACTCGAAGTTTAATTATCACACTTACAAAAGAATGCCACCTTTCCCTATCTTGAGCTAGTTCTATCCAGTCCACCTCATTATATCCTATCTCTTTCAGGTCCATTATAATGTTATCCTCCCATCTGCGTCTAGATCTTCCCATTGGTCTCTTCCCATTGGGTTTACCGGTCAATATCCTAAACACAGTTATAGATTCTTCCATTTACGCTTCATGTCCTGTCCACCGTAATGTATGAGACTTGATTAGCTTAACAATGTACTGTAATGAGTACAGGTTATGTAACTCATAATTATCTAACCTCTTCCATTCCCCAGTGGCCTCATCCCTTTTTGGACCAAATATCTTCCTAAGCACCTTGTTTTAGAACATACTAAATTTGTTTTCGTCATGTAAGGTAAGAGACCACGTTTCACACCCGTAGAGAACAACCGGCAAAATTATTATTTTTGATATTTTAAGTGTAACATTCTTGAAAGCATGTGAAACGTCAGCAACTGACGAGTACTAGCATACATTTCTAGACTGTATTATTTTCCTAATTTCCAATCTAATATCGTTATTGCTGGTTAAAATTGTCCCTAGCTATTAAAACTCATTCTTGATTAATAATATGTTGTTCGTAGTAATCTCTAAATTATCGACCCCACTCTGTGTGAGCATATACCAAAAATTGCCCTTCTATCTAAATCCAACCGTAGGTGTTATTATGAATTAAGCTATGATGGCGCTTGATCCAGTCTTGTACAAAGCGATGTTAGCCATGCTAGCTAATGGTTCCGGAAATTCCTAGACACTCCAAGGTCGTTATGAAGGCACATGTTTACTAAAGAGACTACATTATCTTCTTCACATTATCTGGACTGGAAAGTTCGGTAAAGCTATTGAGAAGTTTGTTTAGCTCGATTGTTTTTTTTCCTCCCATCAACCTCTCTGGAAGAATTTAAAGAAACCAATTTGGTTAACTTTGATCTTATAGAAAGCTATGGTTATTACTAGGGATATGAAAATAGTATCGATACTTAACTAATATTTATATTTTCCTTTCGATATTTTATTAATCTATATTTTTTTTTCCGATACTTTTACTGATATTAGTACTCACAATCCGGTATTGAATCGGTATCGAAAGAAACAACTTTCTTGTTATTTTCACTTATGTTGGTATTAAATGTTTACAAGGGTGGGCTGTGGAGGAAGAACAAATGACACGATTTCTCAATTCTCATTCATTTTCTGTATGACAATCAAGAAGCAGCTCTAGCATTCTATCTCATTTAGATCATCATACTTTATAGCTGTTCTTTCATATTTGTTTATCAATACTTCCTGATTCCTGACAGGGTGAGGGATGACCAGTCGTACTACCCCTTCCTTTATCAATGAGCTCAGTCGTCACAAACTAAACAAAAGAAGCTTCTGTAGAGATCAGTGAACTCAATCAACTTAAGGATGCCCCAAGCAGATGAAGCAGAAAAGTTTATGTGGATTGTTTAAGCAGATTTGTCAATAGTTAACAATATATTTTGATAAAGTGTATAAACGACAAATGTAGTTAAAATATGGCACCTCCCAGAAGAGAATTATGAATAGAAAAAAAAAATTCAATAATGAAATTTCGATAAAAATACTTACTGTTATCGATAACTACTTTTATTTCAATATTAGTACAGTATCGATACTTTTCTTTCGATACCACTTCCGTAGTTATAACTAGAGTAAGAATGTTTTTGACATGATTATTTTTTTTCTAAAATTAATTTAAATGCTAAACAGAATATAAACAGTCTTGGTATAAAAGTGAATGTTTAGAAATTTATCAGTTTTAAGTAGCCTATATTTAAACCATATTGGTAGCGTGAAGTTTTTAAAGAATTTTCCATGATTTTTTTTTTGTTACCGTACTAATAACAATAATATTTCATATTTTACAAACTAATGATAGAAATCAAAATAATAATGATTATTCAGTAGATTTTTTCCTATGTCTAAATAAATAATAATTTTATACCCAGAATATTGTTTTTGTACCAAAATAAATGAAATTTAAACTATTTACTAAAAAAAAAATTATACAATTTTAGTCAATTTAGGTTTTTAAAAAAGTTTTTTAGGTTTTTTAGTTACATTTTAGGAGTATATTCAACGATTTATTTGAATATAGAAACAGTCGAGCTCTATCTATATAGCTCATTTTAAAAATCTTATCCGCAGTTTTTGCCGAGAGGCCTAAGGCTATTTTTTTATCACCACGTCTTAGGGGTAACAATTCGGGTTATACGATTATGTACAAACTACATCAATGAGGTAGTGGTAGGAAAAGTTTAATCTAGAGGAAGTGTACCCGCATTTGTGATGAGAGAGATTTAAGAAAAACCACCCTCAGTATACCCAACCGGGATCAAACCACGATCTCCCCATCATCGGCAGCTAAGCCTATTGTAAGAGTAGCGCCTTAAGCCATGCAGCCACCGCAGCATGTAAGTCAATAGTTGTTATTTGATTTAATTGTCAATGAACACTAATCGACACAAAATATCAATAAACTATATTTTATAATTATATTTATACATTTTTTCTAAAAAAGACATAATTGTTCGTTAAGTCTGACATGAATAATTTTGTTTAGTTAAAGATGTGCTCTTTTTTTTATCCTAATACCGCGTGTAAATGTGTCCAACGTTTATAAAATGTTAGCGAATGAATTTAAAAACAAGAGTCGACATCTGCTAATTTTGTTTCCAACGGCTGACGAATTTCCGAGTCTATCAAATAAGTTTGTCTACATAATTACAGGGTCTGCAGAGTCGTTAACTAGAATGCACGGCTAGATGTAGCCAATGTGTAGTGTTGTTTTTGTAGGTTGGTTATGCTTTTCTGTAAGGAGTCGGCTAACAAACTTAGTACTTCTAGACCACGCTTCAAATCTAAAACAAATATACCCGCAAGGAACTAGGCAGTGCTCTATTTTTTAAATTCAACTTATCAACATTGATCCTCAGATCATATTAACTTGATTAATAAACATTTATTTTTTCCAATCCAAGTCTTATCTTGTATTAACAGTCTGGTTTGCTTTTACAGTGATGCGGGGATAAGGGTTCGGCTGGGCGTAATGAGATGAATTTTCCTAAATAAGTAATCCCTCTCCTTCTACACGGATGCAGGCACATTTACTCTAAATTTTACCTTCCTCATACCCACCCTATTTTTTTGTACACTCTGTTTACACGTTCTGTCATGGCGGATATCAGTATAATCCTATCTAATAAGTTAAGCCATGGTGGTACCATGTAAGGTAAGGTAACAAGCTTATACTGACGGGTCGCACTATGATGCAGTTTATATAATAGAACCATAGTGTCGTCAACCAAGCCTAAATATGCGCAGTCTCGGGGCAATAAGTCTATTTAGTCGACTAAACGAGGAAAACGGTGCATCTGCCACCTGGCCGGCATTAAATTCCCACATGGCGCGAACTCACACATTTTTCTCCGTACATACGATAAACCCTACTCTCTCGTTGCAGTGGTACAGCTTTGTACTATATTATCAAGCGGGAAACCTGGAATAAATTTGATATTTCGTTGCCATTCTACCACTAGAGAATTACATATTAAGTTACTATTTTTTTTTAAAACCACGTAAATAGAATTAAATTTTCTCAAATTGCACACCTCCATTGTTTGTTTTTTATCTCCATCCGGAAAAAAATTGTTAAATAAAAGTACCATTTACCATCCAGTATCGGGGACTTTGGTTCGACTATAGACGGCAATCAAAAGAATTAACAATTTGTGTGTGTGTGAATGATCATTTTGATAGGCCTACTAGCTATTAAAGATAATAGTAACGCTAAAATCTTGGTGAGTGTAGTGAGCAACCCAAAATTAAGACTTAATTTAGATAGCGCTCTACAATATATTAGCTTTAAGATAAAAGGAAATAACGTCTCTTTAATTTAAAAATTCATAAAAATATTCAATATTTATTTATTTCCAAAAATGAAATTATAGCCTTGGAAAAAAACCTCACCGTATTGATTTTTATGGATAAAGTATACCTCGAAGTTGACTACTATTTAATATATTTTTGGTAGTAGGCCCAGAGGTGCGCGGCCTCTAGTTTGGTCGATCGATTAAAAAAGATTGAGAGAAAGAAAATGAAAGAGAAGGTTTGAGAATTTTTCTCAAATCAACATTAGATGAACTCTCATTCAACATTAGATGAACTCTCATTCAACATTAGATGAACTCTCATTCAACATTAGATGAACTCTCATTCAACATTAGATGAACTCTCATTCAACATTAGATGAACTCTCATTCAACATTAGATGAACTCTCATTCAACATTAGATGAACTCTCATTCAACATTAGATGAACTCTCATTCAACATTAGATGAACTCTCATTCAACAGACAGATTATGCGGCATCATGCATCAACTTCAAGTTTAAGTGTGTGACAGGACTATAAGTATTTACGTATATGCAATATAGTTTTACTAATAAAACACAAAATGGGTTATTAATTTGTTACCAGTGAAACAAATGGTAGCCTATTACCCTTTGGTTCCGTAGAAGATCGCAAAGGATTTTCCTTCTCTGGAGTAGATCAGTAGATCAAATACTCTGGCCACTCCTGAGATTATAGTGAGGTTTTTTAATATACCGGTACAAAGTTTTCACTAAATAAATTTAATTCATCCAAACTAACTTTGTTATAATATTGTGTCCATTCAAAACAATCCAAGGGACTTAACATACTGCAAGAACGAGGATATGATTAGTATTGAATAGTAAAAAATGGAAGGTATTTTGTTAAAGAAGAATGCATGCGCTGATATGGAAGATTGAAAACATAATTGAATGAATAGATGATTAAGAGCCCAAAGACTTTACCCTCACAGGAGAAGTGCTATTTGGCTTGGATTAGTAACTGTAGCGCAAACAAATCGTCACCCGAGAATGCAATTGTTCTATCTTCAAAATTGTTAAATTTGAGATATTTGGTCTTTACGATTATTTAGAATGCATATGATTCACCTGCGGTGAAATTGAGACAACTATATAATTACTTAAGAAGATACAAACTTGAGTTGTCATCTAGTAACATTGGTTTTATACACAAGGTCAAACTTCAATGCTCTTTTACACATTATTATTATTATTAGCACCACGTCTTACTACCCGTTCGGGTTGTACGCACTTACGCTAATGTGAAATGGTAGGGTGATTGTGAGATGAAATGGAGGACCTACAGTTTAACGTGGAACCCGAACCACGGTAGAGGCCTGGCATTCCTCACATTCACAAGTTGTGGTTAATACAGTCTTGTCAGAGGTGAAGGAAGGGTTTGGAAATCAGATAAATCTGTGCCGGGACCGAGGATTGAACCCCGGACCCTTAGCACAGAAGTCTGACACCCTACCCCCTAAATCACCAGGTCACCTTCTTTTACACAAAAGTGAAAAATTGGACAATGAACACTTGCATTCTCGGGTGATGAAATGTAAAAATGTTAGTACTTTTTTGTACTATAGTTAACTTAGGCAGGGCGCACACCAACGAAACTAGTTTCATGAAACGTGAAACTTAAGTTTCATGTAACTATTCAACGTTAAAACAGATAGATGCGCACACAGAGTTTCACGCAATTATAGTTTCATACGATTGCGCAACCGTGGTTTTATGAAACTCGTCAGAACGGTTTCAGGAAGGATAGTTTCATTTGAACTACAGCCAATACCAGCAGTGTGTACGTGTTATTCCTTGAAAATGGCAAAAGAAGACACCCTTTATAACACCAAATTGGTAGAAGCTATTGAAAAACATCCGTGCTTATACGATTACAATTTAAAGGAGTACAGCAACAGGGACAAAACTAATGCCGCCTGGGAAATTGTTGCAAAGGAAGTACAAAGTACAGGTAGCTCAAAAGCTGATTTACTCATTCTATAAAATCTTCTAAATTTATCAGGGTCTGCACACAATTCTTTGGCTACTATATAACTGCAGTGTCTCCTATCAGATATAAGAGGATGAACCCAGTACCTTCGCTTTCTTTTTTTATTTCGAAACCACCACCAAAGTACAAACACATCCTCATCATCTGACATCTTGACTGAAACTGAATAGTTTCGTTTCACCTGTTTGCGTGCAGATGTGAAACTGATTTCATGAAACGCGTTTCACGAAACTAGTTTCGTTAGTGTGCGCCCTGCCTTATTTGTAAAAAAAAACCTGGTAAAAATAGCAATCAACTTGGAAATTTTGAAATACTTCATGTCTAGAGAACATGTAATATAATAGCTACCGTAATTACCTACAGGCACGATTAGCTGAACAGTAAACACTCCTTGATGATTTGGTAGGCCGGAGTTTGATATTCGATGGATACACATCGGGAAATTCCCACGATTTTAACTTTTTAATCTCCTACATTCCACTACCAGTTCATTCCTTTGAAAACAATTTTTATTATTTTTAATCCTTTCAAGTTAAATTAGATATAGCTTGATTTTCTTACTAAATTACATTTGTAGCACCTTTTACAATATACAAACATATTTTTTGTGGTCAAGATTGATAACATTTTACTATACTATAAGTGTTATTTTATAAGTATTGATACTATTTATCAAAAGCGACAGCTGCAGATCACGTGACTTGACGTATGATTACATGAAAGTATGTCAAGAAGTCTTTCTAGCTGTCCTATTTTAAAACAATTTTGTTAGCTTTAGGTCATTACTGACAATAGAGGTGATTAAAAAAATAATCCCTACATAAAATGTATTTTTGTAAACCTAATGAGAAATTCTCGATAAATGATTTCTGGTTGGGTATCAATTTTAAATCTGACCTGTAAAAATCACACTTTTGTTGTTTGTTGTTGCTGTTGCAGTCCCGGGAGTCGCGACCCGACGTACTCCCTTCGGCCCAAGGGCGGGACTCGACTGAAGCGCCCAGCACCCCACGCTGGAGTGAGCCTCCGGTGCGGCGGAAAGAGTCCGTCGCCAAGATGACCTTCGGAGGACTGGCGTTTGTCGTGGCGGTAAGTTGACACTAGCATTATCTATCCGTTGGGGAGAGAACTATCTCTGGTAGGTTGATGATGGTCCCTCTTACACTAGCATTATATAATACGTGGGGGAGAGAACTATATCTGGTACGTTGTTTATGGTCCCTCTTACACTAGCACTATCTATCTGTGGGGGAGAGAACTATCTCTGGTACTTTGATGATGGTCCCTCTTACACTAGCACTATTTATCCGTGGGGGAGAGAACTATCTCTGGTACTTTGATGATAGTCCCTCTTACACTAGCACTATCTATCCGTGGGGAAGAGAACTATCTCTGGTACGGTGGTAAGTGACTGTCCTCTTAAGCACCATATCTAAAAGGCGATATTTTCGTACTTAATTCAACTACTACACATTTTTAAAACTAAAGTAAAGCTATCAATTCAATTTAAAATAATTATTTCTATTCAATTCTAATCAAAAGTTCACATGAGTAAGCCTGAAGAGTACCCATAATACATCAATTGACAATGGAATGAATGTAAAACCGTTTCTTTTTTTTCTTCTTGGTGTTGTCTATAAACAATTTCTTAAATAAAAGGGTAAAAAACATTATTTAGTAAATACAGACTCTTAATAGCTTTGTAATCTACATAAGTAGTGGTTGGAGGATCATTAATTTTACAAACTTAAATATTTAAAAATTAGACTCCCATTGTTTAAAAATATAGAAGCATTTTTGTTTATTTCAGTAGACTGTATTAGACTGAATAGTGACATAATCATAGATAATGTAGCTGTAATGGGCTACAGATAAAATTTACTAATTAATAATTAACATTTTCATCCATTATTGTTTCCATCCTTTGGCCTGTGTCAGTTTTTTATGCAATCCATATATTTTACACTACCAGCTTGCAAGACCTTTCGTAGGACCAGCACAACATCCTGTCCCCGGCCGTTTATTCATCACTGTGAAAGGATAAACCCACATTTTACTAATGATAAAATTTTTGGGCATGCCAGGAATCGAACACGTAACCCCTATCTCAGTAGACAGACACACTAGCGACTGAGCTAAGGTTTCAGATAAAACTTACTAATAATATAAATATGAATACTTCAGCTTACACTGAAACATAGCTTCAGGGGTATTTATGAATGTATGTAAGGTTTGTCATATTTGTAGCCACAGGCCCTTTGAAACCTTCGAGTCCACCCCGGATTAAGGGTCGCAGGTTCAATTCTTGGTATGGCAGAAATTTTTTATCATTGTTTGAAGTACATAGTGATGAGTTAACGGTCGGGATACTGGATGTTTTGTCTCTTCTAAAGTGTTGCTTTTTTTTTCGCTCCGCGTCTTACTACCCGTCCGACTATACGCATTTAATCAACACTGCTGGACTAAGGATTATAAAGATAATAATTTAAAGTTTTGTGAAGAGAGAGAGTAAAAAAAAAAACACACGTTGTGTAAACCCGACCAGGATTTAAACCCCAATCTCCCCGTCATCGGCGGTCCAGTCTACTGCAAGAGTGACGCCTTCGACCATTCGACCACCGAGACAGGGTAACCGAACTAGATGAGGGTGGCATTTAGTCCGCGATCCTTCCATTGCGAGTTGTTCTAGAGTTAAGTAAGTTTGTAAACCTGCTTAGGTGGCCGCATGGTCTAAATCGCTGGTCTCGTATTAGACTTGTCTGCCGTTGACGGGGCGATCGAGGTTCGAATCTCAGTCGGATGTACTGAGGGTGGTTTTTTCAAAATGGTTTTCCGCTCTTCCTCCACGCAAATGCGGGTACACTTCCTATAAATGTAAACTCCCTAATCCCTAAATCCATAGCGTAATTAATTCATAAGCGTATAAACCGAACGGGTAGTAAGACGCAATGCTAAGAAGAAGAAGAAAAAAGTAAGTTTGTAAGTCCTGTGTTGAAATAAGCAATAGGTTCAGAAAGTGCACTTTAAAATAGCCCCTATATTAAAAGAAAAAAGGGTGAGCCTAGGAAAGTTAGCACCCCCTCCCGTTCCTGCCAGGGAGGGGAAAGAGGGGAAGCGTGCGTGTCTGGTGGCGTGCCTTTCAGGGGTGGCGTGACATATTAGCTACAAGGGAAACACATTAACACCGAACCCGGGTGAGCTCAAGCTGACCTACTGGCCTACCGTCCTACACACTTCGGACATTAGCGGCGGCGCTTCAAACACAAGTCGCGTTCCTCGTTTGTTATTTTGTTCTGTTTGGAAAGAACTTGGGGAGGAGAGACACGTCCCCAACATTCAAATATACTTGTGGATATATATAATATAAAATAATTACATAATTTACGTTAAATTGGTGAATGTATGGACGCTATTATGATGAGGTTCCCGGTATAATAAAAATGTGGTTGAGGTTTTGTACAAAAAGAGATTTAGCTGTACGGTATATTTGCACAAAAACCCCCAAAATCTCTTTAAATGTCTCTGAGGTTTATTATACCTCAATTTGATTGAGAATGGACATATTCTCAGATAGAAACAGTTACTAGATCTATTTTCACGTAGGCCTATTCATCCGTCAAGTCATGTAATATGCAGTTTTCACTTTTGATAGATCCTGTCAATACCTATAAAATAACAATAATAATACAATGGATTAGTCAAGCTATTAAATTTGTTAACCACGGCTATAGCTGAATCCGAAAATCTTTTTTAAAAATGATACTTGGGCACAGGAATAGAACCCGGGACCCCAGGCTTAATATGCCAATGCTCTAATGACTTCTTCACGTCCATCACAGACTCTGCCTTATAATACAAGTGAAGAATGACCCTGGGCACGGGACTACTCCTGGACAGATCAGTGGTTATGTAATTGGCTTAATAAGCCAAAGGTCCCGGGTTGTATTCCCGTTTCCAGGTGTTATTTTTCGATTTACACAATATACTAATAATAAAGTTAAATTATTTTTATCTTATAGTTTATATTGAAAATAAGTTTCTTCTGTTCCTTCCTCCCAATCATTGAGAGCCAGATCTTAATGCCTCTCTCCCCCCCCCNGGTCCGGATAAGATATATTTTGGGCCGGAGAACGTAGAAAGAGCACAAGAGAGAGAATAAAAACATCATATCAAAAGTACAGCAGGGGAAATAAACCACAACTGCATAATGTGGCAACATGGCAAACATGTATTGTAATCAACAGCCTAGATATTTACATCATCATCATCATCATCGCCTGTTTTCAGCCTGTGACCGGGTCAGTTCAGTAAATTGCCCCCATCTTCCACCATTCTCCCTTCTTTAATTGCTTCCATTATTTTCTTTTCACATGCACACTTTCTGCTATCTTCACCTCCCATCTTTCTCTTGGTCTCCCTTTCGGTATTTTTGCCACATACTTCATTTACATCATTTTCTTTGGAATTCTATTCTTCTCCATTCTCATTACATGTCCATACCATCTCAGTGTTGCTTCCTCTACTATCTCATGTACTCCCTGTACCTCCACTCTTTCCCAGATAACTTTATTCCTAATTTTGTTTCCCCTCGTGACAGCTGACATGCTACTCACACACTTCATTCCTGTGGCCTCCACTTTCCTAGTCTCTCTTACATTCAATGTCCATGTTTCTGCTGCATGTGTGACAATAGATACAAAAAAAAAACTCTCTTTACAACACTTTCTTACACTTCAAGGACACTTCTCTTACTCCTTACAACAATTACTATAAAATAATAAAACTACAGGGATAGGTTAGGTTAGGTTGGGTGTTACCAAATGGGTCCCAAAGACTACAAACAATGGTGCACTTTTCATGCACAATCTACCTTGTGCGCTTCTGATATACTCCAAGGTAAGTACAGCAATTGAACCTGTGCTCTTTCAGTACGTAGCCTTTCTGGGCACGCCACTGGAATAGACACGTCTTTTTCTCTCCAGATATATCTTGTCCCGTTCTTCCCCCGAACAAACGGCGATAGACGCGACCACTACAATTAGTGACTCAGCTCTAGACTGGCCCTGCGCGACTCAATTAGTCGAGGGTTGACAACCATTCATTGATCCCTGTCATTGTGGACACGCGCGGGTGTTAGGCGGGAGAAGGGGGAGAGTCTTACCATTAATCACGGGACAACCGACGTATAATGGCTTGGGGGGGGGGGAGGCTTAGGTTCGAATCCCGACCGGTTGTAATAGTGGGTGTTGTTTGTTTTAGCACGTACAGTTTTTCCCCATTTTATTTAGACGCTAATGCGGGTACATTTCTATTCAAATTAACAAGCTAGTAACCCTTGTGTTAGTAGTAATATTAAAATAAAAGACTACATAAAATATAATCCAAACCACTCCCCCACCAGCACACACACACCCATCCACACACACACAAATTGATAGGCGTTTTCTTTAAGATAACGACTTAGCGCTAGTTTTCCTTAGGCTATATATCGTTGTGGTTTCCCCATTCTATTTCCACACAAATGTAGGTGCACTTGTTCTAATTACGTTCCCCTCCCCTAACTCCCTTAAACAATAGCCCTTGTGACCAACAAATTATACGTCAAGATCAGTTTTACGTTGATGGAGTTCAAATCTAGGCCATTCATATACTGAGGTTTTTTTATTTTTTACTAAATGGTTTCCCACTCTTTTTCACACACACGCTGGTATATTTTTTATAAACTTTGCCTTTCATCTTTTTATCACACCAGTGTAATGCAAGATATAATGGTATGTTTGCTGAACATACAAATTACAAAAAAAAAAGGTTTTTCCCCTGCTAGTCAAACTTATGGCCCATGTTTGTTCCTTTTGTTAACTCTTAAGTCGTGTGTTAAAACACTAACTATTTCTAGTGTTATTCTAACAAATGTTCACTAGTTAATTTTGAGACTAGCTTTGAGGTAAATATGTACTTTAGTGCGTTGTTCGGCGGAGATCTAAGCCCCTGCATGTTCCTAGTCTTCAACACGGGGACGTACTTATGGTTGCCTATCCGCGCTACCTCACGGCGTTTTCTAGGCAAATAAATCTCGGATACTGTTTAGTACAGTGGCTTCCAACCTGGGGGTCGCGACATGTATCGGATGCGCCTGCAATGCTGGTTGAGGTTATAGCTTTACGTTTACTTTTTAAGTGATTAAAATGAAATTTCAATAAAAGTGTAAGCGGATGAAAACTGTTTAGGTGATTGTTTAGGTTCCTTTTTGTTACTCAACTCTGACAGTTGCTCTCTGACTTAGTTCACTGGAGCAGTCTCGTGTCCAGGCAAGGGGCGTTACTAGAATAACTTACAAAACACCCGCTGGGATCGTTGATTCTCTTTTGCAACACATTCGTATAGTTACTATAAGTAATTTATAGTAATTAAATCAAGTACGTGAGATTAACGTTACGCTAGTTTAGTTTGTCGGTGACGGGTAGGTCAGGATTCAAATTCTGTTCGGGTATACTGCGGGTGATTTTACCTGAATGGTTTCTCATCTAATGCCCCTATGCTCATGACAGATATTCAACAACTGTTGAGAATGCATGTGTTACTATACATCGGTATGTATGTACCTAGGTAAGAGAACTTCTGTGGATAGAGGGTGTCATGTGGTCAGCACTACGAACCCTCCGGCCTTTAATCTCAGTTTTCTACACCGGAACCGCTACTTCTTTATTCAAGTAGTTCTTCTTTTGTCCTCGCGAGACTGAGTTTGACCCTGTTCCAGACTCACTGCTTCACAGAAAGCTTTGGAAGCGCCGGGGATTGAACCCGGGAGCTCTGGATCTGTAGCCAGCTAGGAACTCTGACCAAAGATGTGATCATAGTATAACTACTAATAGTAATGATTTTCACACAGGTGACTCTCAACCAATTTCTGTAGTAAAAATCCTCTGATAGTGGTTATTCACAACTAGGGTTGGCAATTTTCCCTGATCTATCGATATATTTATCATTTGATATATTGTAAGGCATATATCAATCAAATCACAGCGATACATTGGTTGTTCCTGATAATATATTGAGTTGCATTGGTCTGGGCGAAATGGAACGTTGGTATTAAGTTGGCTGCCGTTCTGTGATGCAATTCTTCGCCACTTTATATTTTATGTTTTACTTAGCGGTTGAAAATAGCACTAACAAAAATAGCAAAATAATCAAATAAGTTAATAAAAAATAGAGAAAATATTGTTAACTATATTTAGATTCACTTGCTTTAAAGCGTAGTTTGATATGTTAAATACATCGATATATTGTTCGATAAATCGGACACCAAAACACTGATATAAATACATCGATTTTGTTGTTGTTAATGAATCCATACACTTATTTTATTGACGTATCTTTGCCATCCCTAGCTACCACCAGTGGATGGGGTAGGTTGTAAATCCCACTCCAGCTCTGTTGTTTTTGAGATACTGACGGGAGAAATGTTGGTGATGTTTGTTCCAGACCCTGACCAGGCACAGGCCCAGGCCGGCCCCCCGCAGTCGCCAGTGGCTCAGGAGCTACGCCCCCTCCACGCTGCCCCACACGCCCAGTCTACTCTCCGTAGCCGCTGACGAGTCTGCTTCGCCCACCTTCGGGGATGATGAGGTGAGACATATATATATATACACACACACGCGGTCCAAGGCGTCGGGCTCCTGGAAAAAATTAAGGAGGTTTTCGAACCAGTTTAAATAATATGGCGGACGTAAATTATAACTACCCCATATGTTAACCGGACATCTAAGTTAGATTCACACGAAATTCCAGCACTATCGGTGAAGTAGATTTTGTGTGAAAGAGTAACAGCCACCAACTCGTTTTTATATACGTACTAGCAAAAGTACCCAGCGCTGCTCCGGGTAACCACGCAATGCATTGCGTAGCTACCAGCGGTAACACTTTTCTTCGCTTCTAATAGACAGAAAAAATCTCATCATTCTATTTCTTCTGACCCAGTTTATTATAATAATAATAATAATAATAATAATACCTAGCACTTTGTCTTACTACCCGTTCAGGCTATATGCTCCGTTATTAATAAATTTAAAGAAAAACCTAGTTAAAATTTTTAAATGCCAACTTCGAGATGCACATTTTTGCGCACAGGTGCTACTATTTTTAAAATTTCAACTCTCTGCGTGCGGTAAATATCACGAATTGCTCATGACAGACAGACAATTCTTCATTTAATTGATATACATAGACAGAAGATAGAAAAAGGTAGATCTAGCATTGAAGGAATCAATTTTTTTCTAAACTAACTTTATCATCAGAAAATAAGTTCTCTAATAATTTTTAAAATGTTTTTTAACTTATCCTTCTAAAAGGCAGGTACCGCCAGAAAATTTAATAAAGCCAACCCCTAAATTAATTTTTTCTAACTTTTATTATTGAAAATTTATTAACATCAAGAGGACTTGTACTTTATACAGGATTTAAAACGAAAAAATTCTTGAAAACATTTTTTAAACTTTTTTAATTAAATTTCCCTTATTTAGCCTAACCTACCAAAGTAATAACAATTACTACAGGAGATATATTTCTTTTCATAGGTGCAAAGAATAAAAGTATATAATACACATTGAGTTTGTCAAGAATTAATATCTAAAATACATTTTTTCCTAATAGAATTATAATATATGTTGGATTTTAGTAAGAAAAAGGCCTTTAAGACAGTCATTTATTCGAAAATAATTGTATTCATACATACATACACTCAAGTTTTCTTATGAATTGATATATATAACATCTAGAAAAAGTTGCTAGATCTTCTTTAACATATTTATACTTGGAAAGCAAGGTAGGAAGGAAAGAGGAAGATAAAGTCATTTTGTAATAAACTGACCTGTTTGACACCCTAGCTCAGCCGATAGCGTGACTGCCTACTTAGCTAAGGGTCCCGGGCTCGATTCCCGGCATGGCCGAAAATTTATCATTGATGAACATATGGGTTAACCTTTCACATTAATAAATTAACAGCAGGGAACTGGATGTTGTGCCTGTCCTAGTCTTAAGTTATATTATAGAGCAGGTGAAGCTATGACAGGCCTAGAAAGCCGGTAGTGGAAAATATATGGCTTGGATAAAAAACTGACACAGGCCAAAGGCTGGAAATAGTAATGGATGGAAAACTAAACTGACCTGGTCATAGGCTGGAAACAGTTCATAATGATGATAATTTTTTTATAGCAAAATTCATGTTGTAGCTGTGATTTTAAGACTTCAACTAGTGAATAGTCTAAAAATTGAGGAAAAATACAAAAATATAATAGACTACTAATAGTCTAGTGTTTTCGGGGTGAGAGGTTGGGTGCTTAACTCCAAACCTCAATAACCTTAAAACAGGATTTTATACTAACTGGTACCTACCAGCACATTTTACTTTTAGGCCTCAGCATTTTGGCTTTAATGATTTTACTCTAGTGCTAACGTCTTTTAGATCATTTCCTTATATATATATATATGAAATGTGCTATAAAATGTACGAAAAGCCACTTTAGGTTCTCTATTTTTCCAAAAGATGGTGCTGAGCACAATACAAAAAACAGCACAATACCTTTGGCTCAACAAAAACACAAAGAGTTACTTAAACACACAAGAATCGACACAGAATAAAAAACCACGGTACAATAAAAAGTCTTCGTTTTGAGGCCGTATAGAGGGAAGATGTACAACAGAGTTTCCTTTCACGGGAATATGTTGACCACTCTTACTGATTGGCTCATCTAAAACAAACCTTGGTCTGAAGGATTTGGGCAAAGAAAAGGATCCTTCAAAGGGCTGATGATGGGCCACCTTTCTGTCCGATGGGAACACATCTCCACTATATCAACTGTCTAAGAATTGTTGTGTTTAACCTGCTTTGTGTTTTCTTTACTTAAAGTGCTACATTGATCTTTAAGTAAACAGGTCAGTGATTTCTAACATTTAGCCGGGTTTGAACATTTTTTTTTTTGTCTTGAGACCATCACAACCCCTTGATAACCTACAAGCGTTCATATCCTAGCTTTTAGATTATTTTTACTGATTCTTACTACTCGTCCAGACTACCCTAATTTAATTACACTTGTGGGGTAGGTAGAATTTAGAGTAAATGTACCTACAATTGCTTGGACGGAGAAAGGGGGAACCATTTAGGAAAAATCCACCCCCAATAGCCTCGGTCAGAATTAGAATCCTGACCTCATCAGTAACAAACCAAACGAGCGTGACGTTAAGCCCATGTGCTTAGTTTAATTAATATAAATTGTTTGTATAGTAACTATACGAATGATACTTAAGCTGTCTCAAAATATAATCAACGATCCCAGTGGGCGTTTTGTAAGTTAGTCTAGTAATGCCACTCACCTGAACACGAGACTACTCCAGTGAACTAAGTCAAAGAGCAACTGTCGGAGTTGAGTAACCAAAAAGAACCTAAACATTAACTTAACAGCTCTCATCATTATAATCACCTTAAAAAGTAAACATAAAGTTCAAACCTAAACAAGCATTGAGATCCCACCCGAAACATGCTGCAGCCCCGAGGCTGGAAACCACTAAAATAGATCGACATTGTTTGAGTCTTGGTTGGGATAGAAGAGAAATTGAGTCTTTTTACACTTATTAAAAAAAAACAATTTTGATTGAAACCATTAAAATGTTACTGCAATAGATAATTTATAGTTTAATCTTCTATGGAGAGTGATCTCAACCGTGTGTTTATATTTGTCACGGATATAATACTATCTCCTCCTTAGAGTGTGTTGGCACAAAAGTGAACACCAACATTATAAACATAAATACAAACTTAGATCTGAGTATGATAAAGGAAATAGACAGGAAAGTCTTATTAAGAAAGCACGCCTGGATGACAAGGAAGGACCAATGAAATGGAGAGCTAAGTTATCAAAGATGAAATCCAATAACATTCTAGTGAGATTTATTGTCACATCTCTCCAATGAAGAAATACAAAGTGGCTGACAATCATCATCATTAACAACTGTTTCCAGCCTGTGGCCAGGTCAGTTTAGTAAAATGCCTCCATTTTCCTCTATCCTTCTACCACTCTTCCTCCTTTAATTTCTTCCATTCTTCTCCTCTAGTTCAAACACTCGCTATTACCAGCACTTCCCACCTCTTTCTGGCGGTGATGAAGGTTAACTATATTTATCTAAGTAGATATCGAAATAGGCATAAACTTTCAAAAAATGTTGAAATACATGATCATGTTATTTTGAACTTTCAATAAACTATATGTTTGTTTGTTTATTTA
Source organism: Timema bartmani (assembly GCA_902151455.1). Taxonomy (NCBI): domain Eukaryota; kingdom Metazoa; phylum Arthropoda; class Insecta; order Phasmatodea; family Timematidae; genus Timema; species Timema bartmani. Next base: position 54,637 of record CABFWB010001260.1, read on the forward strand.
TAGCTAGCTATGTTGTTGCCAATATCTGTCTTGTGTCTTTGACTTAAGGGCATGTTTTAAGCATTTGAGCTTTATTTTTTCTTTGATTTGATTAACAATTAATTTGAAACTGATTTCAAAAGCTGAAAACCTATAGTAGTCTAAGATAATATGCTTTTAGTAAAGATAAGTGACCTGGCAGTCTAGGGGTAGGGGTAAGGTGTCGGACTTCTGTGCTGGCGGTTCGGGGTTCAATCCGCGGTCCCGGCACAGATTTATCTGATTGCCAAACCCTTCCTTCACCTCTGACAAGACGTGTATTAATCACAACTTGTGAATGTGTGGAATGCCAGGCCTCCACAGTGGTTCGGATTCCAAATTAAACTGTAGGTCCTCCATTTCATCTCACAATCACCCTACCATTACACATTAGCGTAAGTGCGTACAACCCGAACGGGCAGTAAGACGCGGTGATGATGATAATAATAATGTTAGTAAAGGGGTGAGATTAAATATCTTCTTATGAAATGTATTTTATTTTAAGTGAACTGTTTTGTGTTCAGTTTTGTAGTATTTTATAGTAATCACTATTCCAATCACTTGTGTGTGTAGTCATTTGGTGGTAAGATTACCTGTACTGTAAGAGATAAAAAAAGAGTAAATTAATTCGAAATGAAATATATATATATTTTTAAATCAGACAATATTAAAAAAAACCGAGAGGGATGTATGGGGTAGGAGGGGAAAAGGGCACACCCATCCTGTGACATCTGATGGGGATATTAAACCCCAGTTGACCTAGGTCAGAGTCGTAAGCACAATAACTATGTCTTGTTGTGCTCTGCGCGCAGGTGTTCTTCGACAAGCCCATCCAGCCGGCGGCCCTGACCATGCCGCTCCAGCAACAGCCTCCTGGGGACTCTGCGGGGCCCTCGACTGAACCAGCGGGAGGGGAGGGGGGGTTCGCCATGAGCAGGGACCAACTGGACCACCCCTTACAACTTCGAGACCAGTACACCACCAGGGAGAGGTGAGTGGGATGAGGGCTCTCGAGCTGGAAGAGACAATTTACTTGTACAGGCCCCTCGAGCCTTGGTAACAACCCACCAGTTAACCCTACCTTTTGGTAAATTTTCTCTCATTTTTATATGGATTTTATAATATCTTTTATTAACTGTGATCACCTTCAAAACACACCTGGAGAACTATCTGGTGGATAATAAAATGAAACCTTTGAATGGAAGACTTTTGCATAAAAGGAAAAGCCAGCTGAATAACTAAGCACAATGATTTGATCACATGTTTTATCCCCTCTTCCCTTCTTCTGAAGCATTGGGTTGCATAATGACTGCATATATTTCCCCATAAAGTACAAGTCATCCCGTTATAAACACCAATAGTATAGTATGTCTGATCTGTCAAGCCTGCAAAGAGATCACTAAATAACTTGTATGATGTGTTAAACCTCCAAGGAGATCACCAAATAACTTGTCTGATGTATTCGGCCTCCAAGGAGATAACTAAATAACTTGTCTGATGTGTTAAACCTCCAAGGAGATCACCAAATAACTTGTCTGATGTATTCGGCCTCCAAGGAGATCACTAAATAACTTGTATGATGTGTTAAACCTCCAAGGAGATCACCAAATAACTTGTCTGTTGTATTGGGCCTCCAAGGAGATCACTAAATAACTTGTCTGATGTGTTAAACCTCCAAGGAGATCACTAAAATAGCTTATCTGATGTGTTGAGCCTCCAAGGAGATCAATAAATAACTTGTATGACAAGGATATCACCAAATAGCTTGTCTGATGTGTTAAACCTCCAAGGAGATCACTAAATAGCTTGTCTGATATGTTGGGCCTTCAAGGAGATCACTAAATAACTTGTCTGGTATCTTAGGCCTCCAAGCTGGCGTAGAACTCCGGAACGAATGGAAACTGCCAGCGAGTCCGGTCCGGAAGTCGGCTGCTCCCGGATCTGGAGCCGTGTCCTAGACAGGGTTTTTGACAACTCAGACAGAAGAACTTATGGCATGGGCGTCATGGGCCGCTTCTTTGGGTGAGTTGTATAATATTGCTCCTCTAAAAAAAATGAATGAATTATTATATTGATTCATCATCATTTGCCTACACATAATTTGTTAGAGTTTAATTAAATGGAAATGTTAGTGGTTTTTTTTTCATATGTTTTCTAGTGCACTTAATTGGTTTTAATTGGTTGATTTTCAACTCTGGAACCAGTATTGGATATCAGCAACTTAAATTAAATAGCAAATATGTAAAAAAAAAGAGTGCAGATTTTAAGGTATTGCGACAGCATTCCCAGGAAAACACAATATGAAGAGAGAGAAAAAGAAAAATTAATGCACACAGTTGGGATTGAACCCAAACCTCCATGGCAAAGTCCGCTAGACTATCCATTAAATAAATGTCACTTAAAGCTACAAGCATAAAATAACTATACAGCAAATATATATTAAATTCATATTGGGATGTATTTCAGAAATCATACATTCTAAATGGGTAGAAGGGGTGTAGTTAGGTTAAAAGCTTTTTTTTTATTAGAGGGAGAGAGGAAAAGGGGTGCTTACAATAAATAGCATTATCTTAAAGCTAGGTTATTATTTTGTTATTGAAAACATATTATTCTTGTGACATACACATATTATAACATTTGGACCTTCTATAAATTCTTGAATTTTTTAATTTAGTTTAGTTGGCAATGCACCATCAATTGATTGTTGCAAGATTGTTCATTTGCCGATAGAAAGAGTGACATATCTTACGACCTTGGTATTCGATTTAAACACCTGTTTTTCTACAAAACCAACGATAATACTTGACTCGTTTTTAAATATTTTAAACCTAGTAGAATATTCCTAACCTTACCCCTCTTTGGAAGGGGTGAAATTGAAATTGAGAAAGCTACAGCCCCCACCTCGTTCCCAAAGTCGTGAACAGACATAATGTTTGTTGGGGCCGAGATAATATTTCCAACAAACTCGCATGGCAAGGATGAAGACAATACGGTGAGAATGCTGGTGCACTTTTACAGCTTTCAATGGCAATTGGCTGAAAGAAAAGAGCCTTTATTGTTTTTTCCTTAGTACGCTTTTTAACTTAAAACACACCATACATTCTTGCTAGTCTGGGTGTGTATGAAGGGGACATTTAAATGGGAAGTGAAGTCAAAGTGAAGTGTGAAACCTACTAAGAAAATTTGAAGCTTAAGTCACAGATAAAGTTTTTGTTTTCAATAATAATAGGTTTTTTAAAATTATTCATTAAGTGCACATAGATATAAAGAAATGTTTAGATAAAAAACATAGACCATTCTGTTTCAAATAGATACAAAAAAATGTATTCCTTCAAATTTTTTCGAAGATGTGGTTATTGTGGGTGTCGTCCAAACAAAGCTTTACACACCCTTAATCGCTACCATAGTTCAAATTTGAGGATTAATATTTGAGAAAATCTCATATAAACAGTCAGGGTGCCCTGGGCCTACCTGGCCCCCTTTGCATTCACACCTATATCTTCTCCTCTAAAAAGACTTAGTAATGCCATTGTAACCTATAGCTCTCCAAACAGCGGTGACAATCTGGTTCCTTTCCCTCCCACCGCAGGCGTTCGATCAAACGCCGAGTGGCGGCCCGCGAGGACATCCAGGAGCAGCTGGAAGACATCGAGGACCACCGTCCGTTCTTCACGTACTGGGTGACGACGGTCCAGGTGCTGATACTCATCATATCACTGGTATGCTACGGGCTGGGCCCGATTGGCATCGACCTCAACCCCAGGTCGGGTCAGGTGCTGGTCACCAGCCTGTCCTTGCAGCAAGTGGACTACAAGGAACCTGCCAACTTCTGGATAGGGCCCAGGGCGGTTAGTCACCTCATTCATAGCTAGCTCAACCTTCACACAAATGGACACATCTGACAGCCAGAAAAAATTATTAGATCTACTTTCACATATACGTCAAGTCATGTGATTTACAATGGTCACTTTTTGATAAATGAATAATTAATTGGTGAGTGATTTATAAAAACTAGTAGGACACACCATATGTATAGGTAGGTATGAGTATGTATAAACATGGTGTGATCTACAAGATTTAAATCCCCCACAAAGTACTCTGGGCTCCTACCTCAATTATTAGTCCACACCATCTCAGCCTTGCTTCCTCTACTATCTCATGTACTCCAACATCTTCATTACATGCCCATACCATCTCAGCCTTGCTTCCTCTACTATCTCATGTACTCCCTGTACACCCACTCTTTCCTGGACATTTTCATTTCTTATCTTGTTTCTTTTTGTGACAGTTATTTTCTCCTCAAAAATATATTTCCCATGACCCCCCTTTTGTACCAAAAAAAACCCTTTACAATAGTAATTAAAAATTTTTTCTTTTTTTTTCTCTCCACTTATTGTGCTTTGTTTGTTGTAGGCGGACCTGATACATCTCGGGGCCAAGTTTGCGCCGTGCATGCGAAAAGATGCGAAGATCATCAAGGAGATCGAGAAGGGGAGGGAAAAAGAGCGTGAGACGGCATGTTGTATCCGTAACGACGATTCGGGCTGTGTTCAGTCCTCCCAGGCCGACTGTTCAGTAAGTTGGAGCAATTTTGTTTGCCTCCGCCCCCTATACCCTATCCTTTTTTTTTTTTGTGACAAACCCATTTTGACTTTGTTTTGCATCAAAATTCAGGGAATACACCCTCCTAACACCCATTTTCTCCCTTTCTCAATTAAATACACTGCCATATTACGAATACCCCTTAACTATTTTGTCTCTATGACATTTTACTAAAAAAATACCCACTTGATGTTGTGTTTTGTTTTATCACAATATATTATTTGGTTAGATATAGGAAAAATAGCCAGCACACTTATCTGGATAATGCCGGATTAGAAATTACTGTTGATATAAAACACATTTTAAAAACAAATTTTTATTGATACATACAGATTTATTACTTAAGTATGCCTGTGGTAGGGAAAGCTTGTTTCTAAAATGTGTTTTGTGTATCAAATTCTACTCCAGCGTCACTCTGGCAATAGTTCTTGCTACCCCTCAAACGTTTAACCTTAGCTCAGTGCTCTATTTCAAGTTAACTTATGTAATAAAATTCCCTACTTTGTGATTCGTCATTTTTTCTCTAATCCCCTCTAGGGGAGGATATTAAAGGTTACTTCAAGTTTAAAGAATACAATTCATTATGTTGTTGTTTTTAAATACAATTACTCATTTTATTACATTGTACACGTTTAATAAAGGATTACTTTCATGAGAATGTCACTCTACTTGACTCTCCAGATTTTTTAAAAATTGCTCTGGCCTATTAGGATCCGGATGATTGAAGTTGTGGTGTTCACTTTTTTTTATAGAGATTTAATTATATACTAAGAAACAATAGTATTCTTATTCTATTCATCATTAGAGCTATATCATTTTTTAACTCTTTAATATTTGCAAACTACAATCCATTAAAATCAAGATCAATCATAAATACCTAATATAAGTTCATGAGCCAGAAATAAATTATAAGATCCCTTTCGTCATCACTTTGGTAGCAATAATTGGATATATTTGAGAGGTGTTCATTCTGAAGTATAATTATTAAAAATCACAATGGTTCTTTACATTGTGGGCCTGTTTGTATCTCTTTTTAGACTGATCTCATAATTTGTTGATATTCTGCTTCCTAAAATAATAACTCAAAAAATGTCGCTTCATATTTTTTCTGTTTCTGAGTTTTTACACTTAACAATTTCATAAATAAAGCGTAGTTAAATAGTTGACTTAATTATATTTCAAATCAGTATGATTAAGCATGTATTAAAATAAATTGGCTAAAACTGCAAAAATTAAAAATCAATACAATAATGACAAATGTAAATGCTTCTATCTTTGGTTGCAAATGCTTATCACCAGCTGATAAAAGCTATCAGTTGTTTATTTTGCCATTTAAAAAAAAATTGAAATACAAATAATACATATCTTAACAAAGGTGTCCTCCCTAAGCCATGTAGCACTTTTTTCTTACATTTTATTTTTACCAAACCTTCTCCCCCACATGTAACACCAAGTAGACCTTTAAACCTGACCCCTCCCCCTCCAACGTGTGTTACATAACTTTTCCCATCAAGAGTGAATGTCATTATTTGATAGGAAAGCTACTGCAACACTAAAAGAGAGACTCAGATTTAATACTACTCAGAATCTTTAGTTATCTATAAGTATGTTTATTAACGATGAAAACATGAACAAAGATATTAATTTTTTTCAATATTAGAACTAAAGTGTAAAATTGTAACAATTATATTTTACACATCCTTTTTGATCAATTAATAAAGATAATTAGATCAAATCAAATGTAATAATATTCCTAATGTATTTAATCTACACTCTATTTCGCAGTAAATACCTATGTGGTGCAACATCCATCTTTCTCTCTCTATCGGCCACCCAGGTAAAATCTTTTTGAAGGACAAGTGGGGAGGGACGATTGCATCAGGTTACTCAAATGTTCTGGAAGCAAAGTCTTTGAAAACAACCCTGTTGAAAAACGAAAAGAGAGAGGACACTCGCGAAATAGTCCCAAAGCAATCAGGACCTGCATTCAGCAAGAGAAAACATATTATCTTATTAGTAACTGGACAGTAACTATTCTGCGCCGGTCACTAGATTAGACCAATCTTGATCCATTCACATTTTAAACCTCCCATTTGCCTAAGAAGTGAAATAGCAGTGCATGTGATATATCATATCAGCTGGCATATTCACCCTGTTCAGTACAGCAATGAGGCTGAATAAATAATTCATTAAATTTACAAAAGTGATTTGTGAACTCTGTCATTATAAAATGTAGCACCCTCTTTGCAAACTATGAAGTCTGGACCATAACATTACAAATATGGCTACCAGCGTGTAGGCTCGAGAGAACATTACAAGATCTGTGCTATGTAACACTGTTATTCTCTCCCCCCCCATTTAACAACTTGTAGACATTAGAGCCCCCTCATCTCCTATCCCCTCTCCCCTTCTAAAGTGTGACCACATGGTTTATGGATATCCTCTAATGTTGTGTACAGACATTTCTTGAAAATAAGACTTTTTTTTTTTACAATAGCATTGACAATAATTTAAAGTATGTATCATGATAAATGCATCTAAGAAATATTAAACACTAAATAACCTATTCTATACTACACCTAAACTTTCCAATTTAACTTTTTAAGAGGGGACATTATAGATTGGAAGTTGATGAGTGTAATTTTTAAAATTATGTTTTGTTAAAAGAGTTGGCATAAGTAAACAAGGTTACCAACAAAAAATAACTTTTCTCTCTCTAAGGGTGTCCTATCTTAATCTGTTTTGTTTACTTAGTGAGAGTAATGCAAGCTGGGTTACCTTTTTGGTTTAAAAATACTAAAACCAAAAGTAACTGCCGTTTAGGAATTAACATAGACTTGATACATATTAAATATTCATCATTAATAACCTTGTGCTTGGTTTACCAGTTAAAAAAAAAGAAAAAATGGTTAAATGCATAATAAGATGCTTTTAATAAAACTATGGCTATCTGAATAAAAAATTAAAAAGAGTATTTTAAAGCAGAGATATTTCAGAAAGTGGAAATATTCGAGACAAATGTTAACTTTTTTAATGTGGCTGTTGGCAATCTGATCTTCAAATGTTTATTTTTTTATGTGGTACCTGTTAGTGACATTGCCTTGGCAATTTAACTAGTTGAGGTTTAATAACTTCAAGACATTTCGTCTGGAAAGAAAATGGGAAACCACAGTAGAAAATAAAAACTCCTCGGTTGACTTGACCGACTAGTTAAACCTTTAACCTCCAAGATCACAGTTGAGTGCTAGCACATGCTTAGCTAATGTTGGTATCTGGTTTTAAAGGGCCAGTTTGACATAGAACGGGAGGAGACAGTTTACTGGTAATCTTGCCAAGCCAGGTTTTCCCTGGCAACATCCCAAGAGTTGCCATTGGTTGACACTAAGTTAGCTTTTTGTAAATTTGGAAAAATGACACCTGCACATGGGAATTGCATCTCGAGACCCTTGACTTAAAGCGCTAATGTTCCACCGTCGAGTTACAGCCATAACTAAAGGTAATTTCCACCTTAAAAGTTTCTAATTATGAACTATGTACGGCAACTAGATAGCTCATTGGCGCGCTCATATAAGAATCACCTGGTTCATTTCCCATGACCAATTGTCATTTTCAAAATATATTAATGTGATGTTTGGTGTGGCTATATTTGTAACTAAATATCTCTTACATATTTTAAGCTTCTCTTTAAGAAAACCCCCTTTTCATTCTTTGAGGTATTTTGTAAGAAAGGACAGGAAAGGTGGTGAACCAAATATAGCAATGTAAAGTGTGAACTGTGTTCTTGTTTTCATTGTAACAGCCATACTGTGTTTGTTACTTTTTATATATTTCCATCCACCTTTTCTGTAAATTCTTCCAAACACATATACATATTTTAATCTTCACTATTCATGTAATTTATCAAGCGTGGGCTCACTCCACCAAGTCAGCTAAGTGACGCACTTTGAAAACCAAACCCAATAAAGATGCCAACAACCTCACTAAGAATATACACATATATTCCCAAAAAGACCTCACTCGGTCGAATATTCCCACCCCCAGGTGATCCAACTTGCTCAACTCTCGGTGAGTAATTAGTGCTTTATTTTTGTGCTGTTGCTTATTTTATGTAACCAACCGTATTTTTCTTGTTTCCTTTCAACCAACTGGTGCGGGGACTAAGACCAACGGTACGTGGCATACCTCAACGCAAATATCTCTTGCTTGTCAAAATTGATTTACAGTACATCATGGGAATGCTATTTATGTTTATTCTTCTTTTCTCATTTTTTTTTTTTACTCTTATAATGCTCTGCTCTCTTTGCTCTTCTTTTTGGAATTTTATTTTTAAGGTTTTTACATGATATTATTTTGGTATCAATTCAGTATTATGGCAAGTGCATTTTTTTTTAAATACCTCTTAAATTGGCATGGTTTCTAAATAGTGTGAACTTACCCCTATTGTTATGTCCATTGTGTGCATGGTCTATTCTTTAATCAAAATAAAAACATTTATAATGCATACATATGTATATATATACATAATCCCGTTAAAGATTGATATGTGAAAAAAAATTAACTTACTATTCTTCCATTCTACCAGTATATTTACACAAATGGTCCAGGAATGGGGGAGATATAATTTAGAGAAAATGTATCAGCATTTGCATGGAGGTGGGGTGGGTGGGTAGGTAACTATTTAAGAAAAACCATCTTCATTCCACCCATTCAGGATTTGAACCTTGATCTCCCTGTCGTTGTCAGTCCAGTTTGTTGAATGAGTGATTCCTTGGATCTTTCTTCAAGTAACATAAATCATTCAGGTAGAGGAATAAGATGAAGGCAAATCGTTATAGGATCTACATTCAATGAAATCTCTCTTTTATTTGTTTTGTATCTAAGAGAGCTTTAGTATTAATGGGTAGGCTCCAAAATTTCACCAGTTAATTACATTTGTAATATGTTAGTACTCAATTCCAAACTCCTATCCAAACAAACAAACTAACCTAAAGGCTAGATCCATTTTGTCTCCTTTGTTTTAGTATTTCTGTAAAATGGGTACAAGTTGAAACTCTTTAAGTCCGGCGTTCCAAGGTCTGGTAACGCCTGTGTTCTGGCATGTTTTAAATCTGCTGCCATTAGAGGAGAAGCCACCAGAATGGTGTTATTAGCAGTACAAAGGAACCAAAGTTGTTACATCTGCAGCCGAATGTTTTGATTATACATTCTTCTCTTGGCTTGTATTTTGGCTGTATTTTAGCCCTTAATAATGTCTTCCAAAAGCCCAAGAGTTGTGAAAGGTGGTGTATTATTCCCTGGTTTAAGCTTCATTCCATCTTGTATGACATAGCAATAAGTATGTAGAGGGATATGACATACCTAGGCGTAAGGGGTGCCTATATAAAATGTTCTTCGGATTTGAACTCTGTGGTCCAGTGCCTGTCTTGTTCCAAGGGTGCCGGAATAAAGCTTTCAACAGTGCTTACAAAATTCATTGTCTGACAGTTCAATAGAAACTAAAGGTGCAAGGAATTTGTGTATTGAAAATTAGAAACAACCCGCTTTGGTGGCTGCATGACGCCACTCTCGTGTTGGACTAGACGGCCGAAGGCGGGAAGATCAGGGGTTCGATACTGGTCAAGTGTACTGAGGGGTGGTTTTCCCTAAATGGTTTTCCACGCAAATTTGTTTGCACTTCCTCTAAATTAAAACCTTTCTAACCCAAACGGGTAGTAAGAAGTGTCTAAAAAAAATTAGACACATTTAAAAAAAATTCTGTTTGTATTAAAACAACACAATTCTTAACTTATATGACTAAGAAACGGCCTTACCAAGATTTTTATCGAGGTAGGGGGGTGTAGCAGATAGCCCATAACGAAGTCCCTCAACAGGAAATGGCAATATTTTTTTTTTAACATCCCTCTCGATATAATTTAAAGGTTTTTTTAAAAAACATAACAAAGGTTTAAGGGGCTTGTATATTTTTAAGGCTTCAATAAGCTAGTAGCATAGGCATTTAAATAAAATACAAAAATAAATAAACTATTAATATTTTGTGGGGGAGAGTGAAACCCCAACAAACAATCACCGAACCAGCCTTGCCCCATCATCAGTACCGGCATGCTGAGAACCAAGAACCGACTTTCTAAGAACAAAAACCAGTTGCTTTTCTTGAATGAAGAACTAGTGAGGGGAAAAAGTACTCATGAACAGAATCCTACCTATTACTCAAAATATTTGGTGCAAAACAATTAAGATACATATTGAAAGAACTACCTTACGTTGGTTTGGGCATATTGAGAGTATGAGTGTGGATCCAGTGACGAAGCTATTATATGAAGGTAGGAAGGAGTAGGCCTTGTAAAGCCCGCCATACACGGTGCAGGGTTCGTTGCTAGATAGCTTGCCCGGTGTTGAGCAGTTTACTCTGCTGGAAAATGACATCACTGATGGCTTGGCCGCTGGCTAGCCTGCTGGTTTCCCTTAATAGGCCCCGTGCTATTTTCCTTGCTTGATTACCTGTTGGCTCGGGAGGTGAGTCAATCATAGAGCAACCTTCAGTCACGAGACCAGGCACAACGATCACCACTGTTTACTTGCAGTCAGAGATAAAGGTGGTTACGTCCATGTGGTCGAACTGGCTAAAGCGTCACTCTCATAATAAACTGGACTGCTGATTATGGGAAGCTCAAGGTTCAAATATCGGTTGGGTGTATTAAGGGTATTTCAGTTGTTTTCCCCTCTCCTTCCATGCAAATGCGGGTACACTTTCAATAAATTAAACCTACCTCATTCTTAACACAATAGTGTATAAAGTACAAATGCTTATGACCTGAACCGATATTAAGGCGTGAGGCTAAAATAATATTTCTGTAAATTACTAAGAGGTCTTGTTTTGATATTAAACAGAGTGTACCTAATAAACTTTAGTCTACCTCTGGCCATATTCCTGTGCTGCTGCTGCTACTCTGTTCTTATGTAACACAATTAGAAGTCAATTGAGAAACACTCCAGTACCAGCTGCCTTCCGAACTGTCCGACGCTGAAGTAAACTTTAAACTTAACTCATTAGTCACCCTTCTATTTGGCCATAATAAACTAACATAGTAAGTTATGACTCGCCATGCCTTCATCAACTGGTACATGGGAGGTTACTTAAATATCTCGAAGTATGTAAACCAGTTACAGCACAAACTTTCTGGGAGGAGTAGTGAAATTTGGAAATAATTCAATAAAAGGTATTTTAAAAAGAGATAGAGTCTTGATTACAAAGTTCTAATATGCCTGGAAAAACTAAAAAACACATGGAATATTTTGTTTATCAACACAAGGACTTCCACTTAAAAAAAAATCGTGAATTTGAGACATTTAAGTTAAAGCTTTAAATGGTAGGTTTTTGGAAGAAGAAAGGGCAAATAAAGAATCAATCTTGATGATCTAAACACATGTCTTATTGCCCATCCCACATTAGTGTGTGCAGGGTGTAACAAATGGGGGTGTCAGTTGGACGATGAAAAGGGCGGTATCAATGCCCTCCCACCCCCCTCGAGAATCTGTTTTATTCTACAGTATTATTATTTGATAAATAGAAAAATATTCATTATAAATTACAATTTTAACTGCCGGCTGAAGGGTACCAGCTTTTGTTCAATGAATGGGACCATGAGGTGTTGTAGCAATATTTCAAGCCTACATTAACCACTACCATTGGCATACCTATCAGGTAGTTTTATAGTAAAAACTTGATACTTCGTTGTTTTGCCACTCCAACTTTTTTCTTTTTTTTTTTCTTTTTTTTTT
>CABFWB010001260.1:72819-88741 GCA_902151455.1 Timema bartmani
ATGGTTTTCCACTCTCCCTCCACGCAAATGCGGGTTCATTTCCTCTAAATTCAACCTTCCCAATTCCTAATCCATTAGTGTAATTAGTACTTAAGCGTATAACCCGAACGGGTAGTGGGACGCGGTGCTAAATAATAATAATAAAAAAAAATTCGCTTCAATCGAAAATTTTATTTTATTTTGAATAAAAGTTTATCTTCAAAAAAATTATGCTTTATGCAATAGAATAGCCGAGCAGAAATTTCTAAACCCTAGAAACCAATTGGGTTTATAACATTCCTGGGAGGAGCCCTGGCAGTAGGAGAACAAACAGGGGAGGAGGAAAATACAAATGACAATACAGTTTTTGCTGTGACCCCTTTTATTAAATAACATCATTCTATTCACAAAGATCCATTCTACGCTCCTATACCAGTGTGTTGTGACTCTCCTATTAAATGACATCATTTTATTCCCAAAGATCCATTCTATGTTCCTATACCAGTGTGTTGTGACCCTCCTATTAAATGACATCATTCTATTCCCAAAGATCCATTCTATGCTCCTATACCAGTGTGTTGTGACCCTCCTATTGAATGACATCATTCTATTCACAAAGATCCATTTTATGCTCCTATAACAGTTACCTTTTGTTTCCCAGACATTTAGCTCTGAATGATCAACACAATTATGTGGGTTTTGAAGTTTTCAGATTGAAAAATGTCAACATTTAAACTATGTATACAAGTCTATATATGTAGAGGATCTTAGAAAATATTTTTGTGTTCATTCCAGTAAACAACAAACTAGTGAACTGTTAAAGGTTTTGTCGACATTTAATTTAAGTGCAAGATCTGATTGGTGATATCTCAGGTACATAGCTAATAATATAATTACACATGAGGTTCTGTTTCTAAATACATGTAGGTCCTCTGCCATATGATACTTAAGTTATCATGGGTTTTTATTTATTGACTCAAAATTAATTTTAATTTCATGCGATTGCAATACATGGGAGGAAGTACTGGAAAGAGATGTGGAAATAAATAAAAAACACAAAATTACTTTTACAATGAAAAGAATACCATGTTTCACACTTAGCAACGCTACCACTGGACAAAGAGGTAAAGGCTTCTTAAACCGAAATCACTTGCTACCATTCAATTTTTTGATTCAGAAAATCTCCCTAAGATAGTTTCAAGAATTGTTACTTAGCTTCTTTTTTAAGAGTAAAACGGTAATAAAAAGGAAAATGGGAACTAATTACAAAAAAACAACAAAGTGGCATATAAAAGGGTTCAAAGGTTAAGTTTGCTGTCTTCCTAAAAGGTAAAAATCCACACACTGCAATATTTCTCATGAGGTTGGTAGTTATGTTGCTTCAAAACCACAAAAATATTTCCCAAATAACTTAGAATGTTCTTTTGGTAGCATAGCAATAATGATTAAATTTGTTTATGAAAAAAAGATCTAGTTCACTTTACTCTCCATCTTAGTAGCAGAACTGCGGCAATTTGCGTAACACTCTGTTGAAAATAAGTCACTTTTGCATTTTCAGATTATATGGATTAAACAGTCAAGCTATTATAGTTGTTAGGTCCGGTTAAGAGCTGTCCTGGAATCATCCCATGCCAAGGAAAAGTCTTCACAATTTCCACACTCCTGGATAACTTAGGGTTTAGATATTGGCCTACTGACCCGAAGGTCCCGGGTTCAATTCCCATGCTCGGGTATCATTTTTTTATTGTTAAATAATATTTTCAGATATATTTTACTGTATTAATCTCAAAATATGAGCTAGTTTATAGTATGAACTCATGCTGGTATCTATCAAATTTATTTTAAAGTGAACCATAGTTTGTGATAACTAACCCCTATTAAATATCACAATCGAGTTAGTGATCTCAAATGTGTATCAACATTCCAGAAGGACTTAACATATCAATCATACACAGTAAATACACCAAAGAAGAAGTTAATATATGTATAATTTAAATATTTAAGGGAAACCTCATTACTCTTAGAAATAGATAATAGAGGTATGCGAATGTCACTTTTTAAATGTGAAGAGTGCCAAAGATAATGTTTTGCTTGCAGCCCCATTATTAAATTATCCAATAAATGTACACACAAGAAAAGAAAGGTTTACAGAAAAAACAAAGCTCACTAAATTATTTTATGCTGACATTTCTTAATTAATCTATGCAAACGTTATATATGTAATTTAATCACAAATGTCTGTTTAACCACTGGTTTTTTTAAAAAGCAACGCGTATTATTACTCCTTCGGGTTATATGTTTATGTACTAATTACGCCAATGGTTTAAGGGATAAAGAAGATTATATTTGGAAGAAGTGTACCCGAATTTGCTTTGAGGAAGGTTGGAAAACAATTTTGAAAAAAAAACTCAGTACTCCTTACCGAGATTCAAACCTTGATCCACCCATCATCATCGACAGTCTAGTCTACTGCGAGAGTAGCGCCTTAGACCGCGCTGCCACCGAAGTGGGTTAAACCATTGTTATTAATAATTTTTAAAAAACTCCTTGATGTCAGCTCGCGATCAAGCCATACCGACCAACCAGCCGCCGTTTGTTGTCGAAGATAGTGCCAACTTTTGTGAATAGAGGCTGACATGTGGTCAGCACAACGAACCCTCCGGCCATTAATCTCAGTTTATTAAACCGAAGCCGCCAATTTTTCGTTCAAGTAATTCCTCATTTGTCTTCACGAGGCTGAGTTGAGCCCGTTCCAGACCCACAGCTTCACAAAAAGAGTTGTAAGTGCCCGGGATAGAACCCGAGACCTCTTGATCTATAGCCAGAACCGCCAACCACTAGGACACAGAGGTAGCCCCTATTAAATAATATCAAATATTGAAGAAGGCACAAAAGGAAGCACAAACACAATTGAAACCTGGAAATGTCTCCTCTTAACCCGATTGATTTATTGTTCCAGAATCTTCCAGCTGGCCATCACGCTGGTCATCCAGTACTTCCTAATGAGAGACCTGGAGAAGTTGACAGGGTCCCTCCGGATCATGATCATCTACATGGGCTCCGGAGTGGCAGGGAACCTGGCCAGCGCCATCTTTGTGCCGTACCGCGCCGATGTAAGTACAACCTTACTTTGATAGTCATTTTAACATTTCATTTGGCCGAGAGACTGACTGTTTAGTTAGTTTTTTTCTCTCGCCACATCTTACTTCTAATTCGGGTTATATGCTTATGTACTAATTGTACTAACGGGTTAAAGTTGAGGAATGTTGAATTTAGAGGAACTGTTCCCGCATTTGCGTGGAGAGAGACAGGGGAGAGAGAGTGGTAATCCATTTAGTAAAAAAAAACCTCACTACACCCAACCACAATCTCTCCATCATTGGAAGTTTAGTAGTCTCTTGTGAGAGTAGCGCCTTAGACCATGCGGCCTCCGAAGCAGGTAGAGTGGTATTTATTTGATTGGTATGTTTAACAGCAGGGATATTAATGGTTTAATCTAGGGAATAGGATTAAGAACGTATTCATCCAAATTGGTAGGCACACAGATAAAAGATCTTTTAATTTGTCGGTAGCAGCTGGAGGCCAGGGTTCAATTCTCGGTCAGTTTTCCCTCACCCTCAATACAAATGGGGAGATTTTTACTTCAAATTCCACTTTCCTTATCCCTATCCCACAATAGTAAATATCCAAATGGCCCGCAAGGGTAGTAGGATGTGGATTACGGATAATTGGCAAACTATTCAATTTTATAAACAAGATGAGTGTAAATTTGTATTAAATACATCAACATTTGCATTAATAAAGGATAAAAAAATACACTTAAAGAAACAGAAAATTTCAACTCTACACAAACTAGTGTCTGTAGGTATAGTCATGGTATAACAATAAAAACTCTATGGTGTCAACCCGCAAGCGAGCTATACCAACTGAGTGGCTGCCGCGTGCCGCATTTTGTCCAACATTTTGGGACTGAGGGTATCATGTGGTCAGCACAACGAACCACCCGGATGTCAATAAAAAATGTTCTAAACCGAAGCCGCTACTTTTACATTCAAGCAGCTCCTCAATAGCTTTAGAAAATATATCATTTGTTTTTACTGTCAACATACTCAAAATGAAACTATTTTTGATTAGTTTATTGACATTGGAATAGTATCTGGAAATAGTGACGTTGACTCTACTAGCTTTTGTAACTGGCAGAAATACTATCAGTCTGACAGCTTAGCTCAGTCGGTAGCATGTCTGCCCACTGAGTTAAGGGTCTGGGTTCGATTCCCGGCATGGCCAAAAATTTATCATCGATGAAAATATGGGTTTATCCTTTCACATTGATAAATTAACAGCCAGGGACTGGATGTTGTGCTTATCCTAGTCTTAAGTTAGTTTATAAAGCTCTAGCCGGTAGTTGAAAATATATGGCTTGAATAAAAAACTGACCCAGGCCAGAGGCTGGAAACAGCGATTAGTTTGCTGCAGATTCCCCACTTTAATCCATCCTGGGCCAGATTTGCTACCTCTTTGTACCTTATTCTTCCAAAATAGTTTGCTATCTGATTCATGTACTCCAGTCTTGGTTATGCTTTCACATTCATACATTCTCTTAGGTGTTAAATTAATGGTCTAGGGTCTCGTTGTTAGGTTTTCCCTAAAAATTATTGTGGGTGAGCCACCAGTAAATAGTATTAGAGCTATAGAATAAATTCCAACTAAAATTTTTGAATCTCGAATCTGATATTTTTTTAAATCCCGAATATTCTTAAGGATTTTTGCCTTTTGAAAGTCTCATCCCTAAGATAATTAAAATAATTTGAATCCTCACATCTTGAGAATCCTTTAGAATTGTAATGGATCATCCCTTATATTCTGAAACTGGCAGTGTTTGTTGATCAAACTGTATAATCAGCAGGGGTATAGGTCGGGAGTGAAATACTCCAGAAAATAAACTGTCACAATTTTCTCTCAGGTGGGTCCATCCGGCGCCCAGTTTGGTCTTCTGGCCTGCCTCATCGTGGAGGTACTCAACGCGTGGATGATGTTGAAACAACCTGAACAGGCTCTGCTCAAACTGATTGGCATCACTCTAGTCCTGTTCCTGTTTGGCATGCTGCCCTGGGTGGACAATTATGCACACCTGTTTGGCTTCATCTTCGGCTTCTTGCTGTCATATGCGCTCATGCCCTTCGTGTCGTTTGGCGACTACGACCGCCAAAAGAAGGTGTGCCTCGTGTGGGTGTGCCTTCTGTCATCGTTGTTCCTCTTCACAGCGCTCGTTGTGCTCTTCTACATCATCCCGGTGTACGACTGCGAGGTGTGCAGCTACTTCAACTGCGTGCCACTCACCACCGACTTCTGCGCCAGCCAGAACATCAACTTCATGAGGGAAGAGCCTGTGGTATGACGACAGTGGCTACGGTTGAACCAAACCGTACGCTTGAACTTTGCCTCTGTGGTCGCCGTCGTCGGCGTCCGGGTTACCGGACAAATGGGTTTCAAACTCTTTTGCAGAGATGATGGGATGGTGAAAACAGATCGATCAATAGGTGTGTTTATTTTTAATAATAAAAATCGCCAATACTTTATAACACTAAAAAGAGAAATGTGGCTTTTCGTTACAACCGAAATATTCGTCAATATCGCTTACATCCTGAAATCCTTCTTGTATCATGTCTGGTGGTGTTGATTTGTGTGAAATAAAATTTCATTTTAAATACAAAACACATGCAAAAAGCAATCAAATATTGAAGGAATAAATACTTGTACAATTTTTTTTATATTTTAAAAATATCTGACACAAAATAGGTGAATAATATAACACATGTGTGTGCCGTAAGCAAGGAACTTGTTAAGAAATTAATAACAATAAAACAGAATCATTTGTGAAGTAAGTACAGTAATATTAAACCTAGATGTTACCCCTCCATACAAACAGTTTGTTATTTTACTTTGCTCTGTCTTTCTCTATCCAAACATGCATCGCTACCAGGGTGAGAAACTTTCAAAACAATGCTACCAACACTGAACCAATTAAAGCTATTTAATTTATGATGATGGCCAACTGTATTAGCGACACTGGCTATAATAACACCCGTTTTTTGGTACATTTGGAAGTGATTACGAAGATTTATTTTTATTTACTTTTTACCCTGGTGTAGTTGTGTCATAAATATTGTGAGTGGGTTGTTTGTTTGGCTATACACTGCGGGTGCTGAGGTGATGTTTTTTAATGATGACTGTTCAAGTGTGTTGTAAACTAGCATCAATTTGGAGTAAAGACATTTACTTTACTTGGATCTCTCGGATGTGGGCTTTGAATAAATGGTGCAATATCCTTCAATGGGTTTTTAACGCCTACATCATTTTTCAAGTAAAATACAAAATATTATGTACATAGACTAATAAATCTGATAACCATTTTTTTTTTAATCTCCTTTGCTATTTCATTATACTGAGATGAAATATTTTGAACTTTTTATTAATTTATATACATATTGAACCATTAATAACGCGGCTTAAGGTTCAAATCTTTAACGTATAAATAACATACAGTATCTAGCTCAACAAATGTCTTTGCACATGATCAATACGGTATAATCTGTAACTTGAAAGGAAATATCCTCACACTGATGTATTTCTTATTAGAAAGTTAGTCTTGGAGATTCAAATTTAGCTAAAACAATCCGCAGGTATTATCTTATAATGTTCTGTTCAAAATGATTTTATTGCTTTGCTTAGAACAATTTATCTTCATCTAATAACTGTAACATTTCACATGAAATACCGTTAAAAATGAGCTGATTAATCTTTTTGTGATTTAAAAAAAAATTATAAACTTAAAATGTAGTTAGGTTTGGATAGAACCAAGCACATTTATTTTCTTAATTTCTTCTTAAACACTTCTCACTTCTTCAAACTTCCACAGCTACACATTGTTTTTAATTTTCGGAAATTTTCTTTTTTCATGTAAGGAGACACATTTTAAACACACAAAACCCAAAGAAAGATATTATATGAAACTACGTGAGCTAAATATTTCAAATTCTTCAAGGATCATGCAGTTATATATAATATCTTTCTTTGTGTTTTTTGTGTTTAAAATGTGTCTCCTTATATGAAAAAGGAATATTTCCGAAAATTCAAAACACAATTTAAATGTGGAAGTTTGAAGAAGTGGAAAGTGTAAAAGAATAAAGAAGTGTGTTTTTGTTCTTATCAATGCCTAGCATTCACTATCACTTATCGTAGCTTACATTATTGTACATTATGTCCACACTGTCTTATCATACATTTCCAAGTCTTTAGGCCAGCGGTTCTCAAACTTTTTTTTTTAGATGGTACCTTTTGGCCATGATTAAAAGTTTAATGTACCTCCAAGATAAAAAAAAATTCAAAATCACAAATAATGAGCACATGGTATATTATATATCTATATAATCTATTGGGGAAAAATATCTGTAGTCAAAATATTTCAAATCTGACAAAGTTATTTAGAAAGAATCCTACTGTTATAGCCTTAACATTATCTCTTATCGATAATCGTAATGATAAGTTTTAAAAAAACATAATTTTACTGTAAAAGTCTATAGAAAAGTTTTATACATTTTCTTCACATATTCGTTCAAAAATAAAGAAAAAAAGTAAACCTAAACACAAGATTTTCTAATCAAAATTTGTAATTGTAATTCTGGAGCTGATATATTATTAATCCCAAAGTTTTTTAGTGAGAGGGGTGTGGCTGCATGGCTTGGCACTGTTTTTGATGTCTGGTTGTCCAGTTGAATTTTTCAAGTGGAGGTTCGGCTCCAAATTTAGCCTATTGCGGTACTTATTTTTATAGGTACACCATGGGTGAAAAACTACTCTCACAGAGATATGTTGTTGATAAAGTCATCATAAACTTGATGGCATGGTCAACGATATGAGGAAACTCGTTCAGCCTTTGTAACCAAAAGTTGGCCAAAGAAGTTTTCTTGAGACTGAATTTGAGGATTTCATCACAGGACGGTTAAATAATTTCTTTTGTTGAATAGTTTGATTGAATGGAATCTTCCACAGTAGAAAAAGGGTCTCGCATCCACAACTCACCCCTTAAATACTCAGGAAAATATTCGCCAAAGTCTTCAATAAAACCCAGGCAATGCTCTTTTATGTCATTGAAATCAGAATCATGAAGCTCAAGTTCATTTTCTTCTACGAAATTTTTTAAAGACTGAAATAATTACATTTGTCCCTTTCCAACTCCTTTTGTTGCAAATTGGAGTTTCTTTTTTAAAGCTTTTATTTTGTCATGAAACCACGAAGGATGTTGTGTATTTACCCTATAGACCTTTATTCAGTTCATTCAGTCTCTGAAATACGTCAGTCATGAAAGCTAGCCTGTACAGCCACTGCTCATTTGTAAATCTGTCACTAGACTCACACTTGCTGTCAGGGAGGAAAACTCTTAACTTCTTGTATCATTTAATACAAACGAGAAAGATAATTTCATTTTGAATCCTTAACATGCATTATATGTTTGAGTAACATTGTCATGAATAGGCCGATATATAATACATAAACACAAATAGATTGGAACTAATGAATATATAAATATCACCAAGTCATGACTGTTCAGGAAAGATGCTCAAATTACTCTAAATATAAGCAAGATAACTGCTAACGTAGAAGGTGTCAAGTAGAGGGTTGGCAATTCTCAGAAATCGGCCTCCAGCCGAGAGCAAATAGGGAAAAAAGATGGGTGGATATAACCAGATAACGGTAAAAGCCAACAATTATGGTTTTCCATAAGCCCCTTGTCATTTGCCAGCCTTCCCTTGAGAGCTACTTGCGTACCCCCTAAAAGGTGCCCGCGTACCCCAGTTTGAGAATTACTGCTTTAGATAATATATATATTTTTTTAATGTCGTTAAGTACCATTTTATTACAATAGGCACAGATACATGATACATTTCATCTTGATTTTATTTTGAATCATATTTTGAAATAATGAACCACTTCTTAAATAACGCAGTATTTTTTAACGGCTGCAAATCATAGATTGGAATTATGCACATGCAAAGCTATTTGTTTGGTTACATGGATTTTGACTAATATCTTTCAAAAGTTGGCCAAAGTCCTCGATGCATATCACAACAAAACTAGTTGTTTTTTTACAACGTTAATCTTGTTTCAAAAAGTTGAGCTATTTTTGATTCTCAGTCATGAAATAGAATTAATTCTATTATATAATCTTTTTACGTATTATGATTATTAAAATTGTCTATTTTTCTTGTCTACATGAAATCCTTTGAGATATTGCACAATTTTTGTATTTTAACATTTTTTATTTATTTTTTATTCGAATGTGCCACATATATAATGTTCAAAATCGACAATGTAATGTGCAGGCATCTTTATATATTTTAAGTTCAAATTATATTCAAGGTTTGACCTATTTAGTCTCATCCTTATATTTTTTATTTCAAAATATTTATTATATTTAGACCCAAACTAGACCAAAAAAATGTTTGCTCTTTATTAAAATGCCTTATGATTATTTAAATAGCATAGCAAAATAAAACATACTTACATATCTTATCAAAAAATAAGAGTGTGCAAAGATCACTTTTTCACGCACAAAGGTAAGTCAAAGTGAAACTTGAAAAAATGTGAAGAAAAGTGAAAAATTAGTTTTGTTTAATCTTCACTTCTTTAGATTACAAACAGACCATATATAAAGCAAATGGTGTTGATAATATAAATGAAAACTTGCTAAATGTGTATGTTTTTAATACAAGCATTTGACTTTAAAAAAACTTAAGGAAAGTAAGAAGTAGCCTGAATATATATTTTTTTAAATTAAAGCCCTGGACAAAATCATTAAAAGAAAACTGAATGTTGAACATGAGCCAACCACAAAAGCTATAAATGTTATTATGAAAAAATTGGATCAATACTTTTTAAATGCGACAAAAGTAAAGATTTTCCTTATGTGGTTAAAATATTTGTTGTTGTTTAACCTTCATCAATGTTGAAGTAAATGCTTTTTGACGTTCTTCTTTGGCTTCGACTTTTCTAAGCTTTACACACCCTTATTAAAAAAATAAAATTAGTGTAACAGCAATTACTATAACATAATCTACTCTGGTTTTCCTAATCTTAAATATATTAAGATTAGGAAAATTATTTTAAGCTATGTTGTTATAATCAACACTAAAATTGTTAATTATATTTATAGTAATAGGGAAGCTTAGCTTTCAATTTTCCTCTACATTGCTCATATAGAATTGAGGTGATATAATACACTAGAATCACATGTGAACTATTTTCATCAAAGTTAACAATACTCTAATAATTTGTGATAAATTTGATACTGCCACGTCCTTAGGCGAGAGTCAAGAAATGTGTTAACAAGACATATATAACACCAGGACACCTGCAAGGTGTCTAAACATTTACACCAGAACAGAAGTCTATGCATTTATTTCACTCTTAAGGAACATAGCGACTCATTAATCAGCCGATTATGTTAATCGTTATCGGGCATGTAGATAAGGATCTGGTCCTAGAATGCTACCAATAAAACTCATCATCATCAACTGTTTCCAACCTGTGGTCTGGTCAGTTTAGTAAAATGTCTTCATCTTATTCTCACCTTCCACAGTTTTTCTTCCTTTATTGGCTTCCATTCTTCTCCTCTCACTACATACTTTATCTCCATCGGTTTCCTTACGATGAATTGCTTTTCCATCCTGGTTACATGACAATACCATCTCATTCTTACTTCCTCTAATATCTAATGTACCCTCACTATTTTCTGGATAACTTCATTCCAATATCCTCCACTTTCTTGGTCTCTCTTACATTCAATGTCCATGTTTCTGCCGCAAATGTAATTATTTGTTCTCTAAAACTACATTTAATTAAAATACACTTTTAATGAACACTGAATGAAAAAATAAAGCTATGTACTTTGAGCCATAATTTATAATAAGGGCTGCATCTAATATAAGTGGTCTTCTAAGTCTAACAATAATCCTAGGTATTGTGTGTCGGCTGTAGCTGTCTATTTTCTTGGCCTGTGACATCCCGGGT
Organism: Timema bartmani; assembly: GCA_902151455.1. Classification (NCBI taxonomy): domain Eukaryota; kingdom Metazoa; phylum Arthropoda; class Insecta; order Phasmatodea; family Timematidae; genus Timema; species Timema bartmani. Next base: position 83,869 of record CABFWB010001260.1, read on the forward strand.
AATAAAGCTTGGACGTATTCATTTAAGATCCGTGCAATGTTTATAAACCACATTATTAAAGGGCATGAATAATTCATCTGTCTCCCCCTGACCTCCCTGAAATTGAATCCTAGATACATACCTGCTCATTATATGCTATTTTGATAAACAATTACATTTTATTATGGCTCTGGCTCAGGTGTGAATATTTACTTATTTACTTTAAAAAATATTTGTGTATATATTTTTGTACTTAAAGTATTTTATAAGTAAAATACTAGAGATGGGTCAAATCCCATATTTCTCGAATCCGAATCTTTAATTTTCTTTTGAATCTACATTCCAAATTTCGAATCCTCTAATCTTTAAAAATGTACAATTTATGTTAGTATAAAATATTTTAAAAAAAAGGTCATTTAAGGCTTAGTGTCACCGACAAATGCTATTTTGTTCGTCATGGCTCATATCATAAACTGTTTCTAGCCTGTGGTCGGGTTCGTTTAGTAAAATGCCTCCATCTTCCTCTATCTTTCCACCATTCTTTCTCCTGCATTCTCTTCCTCTCACTTAGTTTCCCTTACGGTCTCCCCCCTACCTACTTCATATCCAATAATCTTCTTTGAATCCTCTCCCCTTTCATCCGCATTACGTGACTTTACATCTTCAATCCTAATCCTATCTCTTCTGGTGACAGCTAACATGCTTCTCACAAACTTCATTTCCATGGCCTCCACTTTCCGTGTTTCTCTTTTATCCAAAGTCCAAGTTTCCGCCGCATACACTACTATGGGTATGAATTATGATCTATACAGCACTTCCTTACACTTCAGGGGCGATTCTTTTTTCCATAGTAGGTTTCTTACACACCTATAGTCATGTTTATTATGTCATAAACAATAAAGAGAATACCTTTTAAGTAAATTAATTATATTAATACAATTTTGTCCTTTTTTGTGATTTTGTTGCTTTATTCATTACACAAGTCTATATAATTAGTTTTACCAAGTGCTTAAAATTGTTATTTGAAGTTAAGGTATTTTCATAATTATTATATTCTTGATACTTTTGTGAGATTTTTACAATCTTTCGAATACCATCAGATTTTTGGAACTGAGAATTTAAGCATTCTACCTCTGAAAAAAACTAAAATAACACAATTTGTTAAAGATGATATTAAAAAGGTCAAGCCTTGAACTCGTATTGTTACTTAACTACACATAACCAGGGAGTCTACCATTCATTAATTGAGATTTTGGTCATGAAAGTCATTAAAAATTCATAACATTAGCTTTTAGGTCATGAATTTTGTGCAGGTAAGAATAGAATTTGTTTTTTATACTTTTCTCATAATTAGCTTAAATTTACAACCACTCCCCACTCACTACATAGTTCAGAAATGAGAAATTCTTAAAAATTAGTATTAGTTGAATTTTGAATTAAAATTTCAGTACTTTTATTGGTGGCTGGTGAGATATTAGGAGCCCCTGCTTTTTGACATAATTTTCTACCTTCTTTTGTGACTTTTTTTTTTTTGCTTATGAATATTTATGTACTATAAGTCATAAAAAATTCATGAAACATGGTTTACATAATTCGGTAGACACCCTGATGATGTATGTCTTGTTTAACAGTCACTTTTTTTTTTTTTTAATCATGGATTATGTGAAGGAATTGGTTCCCAGCCCAGATGAAGAGGAATATGTAATGAATGTATTGTATCGTGCTTAACAAAGTGAAGTTTTGGTAAATCTCTATCATGACTCTTTCAGAAGGACAAATTAAATTGGAAACCAAACAAACTAAAAAAGTAATATAAATTTATGCTCCTCAAAAAAATGAAAAATAATCAATATTTTATGTCGTTGCTACAGTTTTTTGCTTGCACACAGATTTATACATACTCCTGTTTATTCTCATCCCTGAATCCTGCATCCTTTTCCACTCAAATCTCACCGTTTCCATAGAAAAAATAAATACTGGACCCCTCTGTTAATATATTATACACATTATATATTATATACTATGTGTCAGATCTCTAGCATCGACTGGAAAACAGACTTAAGTCTCACTTGAAACAGAAATACAATAAATACTTTGAGAAAAAAAAAGTTTTGCAATGTGTCATTTTCTATTAAATCTTTTCAAAAAAAAAACTTCAAAAAAAACGCATTTAACAGCAAAACTATACACACAAGTGTCTATATATATAAAAAAAGTATATATATATATAAATTACAACAATGATAAATAGACATGTACAGTTTGTGATAATTTTTTTTTTCATCATCAACTCATTATCAATATCACCACCAAATCATCCATAGTGCTTTTTTGAGCATGTGATATATAAATATAAAATATGTAAAAAAAAAAAAGCATATAACTCTTTTTAATTATTCGTGGTGTGAGAATTAAGCAAATTACAGAAATACTTTGTAATCTCGTCTTCTGCTAAGTGTGTGGCTTTAAAGTGCGCACAGAAATATTCTATAATAATTTAATTTTAAAAAAAACTCTGAGTGAACAAAGGATAACTAAGTCGAAAGTGTTGAATAAAAGACCAGCTGTGTTATCGTAAGAATGTGTTTGTTATGATATTGATATCAAAGTTTCCTTATTTCCATATGGTGTTCTATCTGTATATTTGCAGATTTTCTTGTGAAGAGGGAGCGTGGGAAAAATGCGTAAGGGACACATTTTACGAAATCTTGTCTTGGTTTATTATATATTCTGAAACTGGTGTGACACTGGGATCTTTTGAGTGAGTGTCAAAAAAAAGAGAAAAACTTAATAAAAAATATGAACACTCCTTTAATAAAATTGAACTGTACTTATTGTGTGAGACAGAAATATTTATTTTTTTTCCCTTGCAAATCTTAGTTAAAAAAATAATAATAATCTGGGAACATGTTAAGAGAATTATTTGTTTACAAAAAAAGTAGTATTTTAAAAAATAAAATAAAAAATCAGGGAGTTGTCTCTGATAAAATGTACAGGTTCAGTTCTGGGAGAAAAAAAACTTTGACCGGCCAAACTCGTTCAGTATGATTTTTATTTTTTATGATGAAATGGAGGGTGACTTATTGGTATCTAAGTTTCGAAAGATGATAATTTAAATTTGGTTTTGAAATATACTTTCAATATTTATAAAAAAAAAAGTGGTTTATGTGTAGAAGTCATTATGTATCTTATTTTCAGCAACCCCCTGAGAAATACTCTTGCGCTGCTAAACAAGATTTACACATTTTAATAATGTAAGCAGAGCTTAGTGGCAAAATGATGTCAGACTAGGTACACGATACACACAAACTCTTTATTTCATAACAGAATGGTTATACATGTTATAGATCAACAAACAAAAGGTAAACATGGAAAAGAAAAGATAGAGGTATCCAGAAATATGTCCACCAATTACCAATGACGAGGGATGTATTGATATCTGTTCCCCCTAAGGAAGTACAAATATTTAGGGTTAGAGTTTGATTTTAGTTTTAATAGTGTTTTTTTAACATCGCATCTTAACCCTTTCAGGTTATACGTTTATGTATTAATTACACTAGAGGTTTTGGGATTAGGAAGGTTATATTTAGAGGAAGTGTACTGACTTTTGCGGGGAGGAAGAGTGGAAAACCAGTTTGGTAAAACCATCCTCAGTACACCCAACCAAAACTCAAGCCTCAATCTCCCTGTCATCGGCAGTCTAGCCTACTGCGAGAGTGATGCGTTATAACTTGAGACTACCAAAGCGGGTTTTTATCTTGTACGGCTATATTAAATCTAAACTAGTTCAAAAATGACACCTAGACATGGGAATTGAATTTGGTATTTTTGTTACGGGTCATTCTTAACTCATTGTCCAAGTCATAATCTTTGATGTAAAAACAATAATTGAAGAATGACTCATTGGTAGAAGATTGTGTTAATAAGTTAAAAGGCCCAGGGTTTGATTCCAATGTCAGATGTCATCTTAAACTAGTTTAATTGCAGTATAATTCCAAGGCAAGACACAATACAAAATATTAATTTACACCTATTTTATATATTAAATTTAGCTAAACAATTTGGATTTGTAAGATCATAACACTTTTTTCTACGAATAACTTAGTGTTATTAAAAAATTTATGTTTATTTTTATGTTTTATTCCTGGGTCTATTACCTAAATTCAACTTGAAATACTTATAGTGCAAATAATTTTATGTATTACTAAAACTCGACCAAAAACATAAAGTTTTTAACTCAAAATCAATTCAAACTCAACTATAAGTAAAGAACACATGCTTATATACCCCTTGATGGCAAAACTGAATGCGCCCTTCTAACCCCATTAGAATGTAAACGGTGGAAAGGAGTGCGGGCTACTGCTTATAAGTCTTTGTGCCATTAAAGCGGTGAACATGACGAGACAAAAGCTGGGTAAGCCACCGCGTGCAACTTGCACCTTTTATTTTATATACATTACATACATGTTAGGCTGCATAAGGGGGGTGATGTACCCTGACAATTTATAATTATGTGTTTTGTTGTGTTTTAATTGTGAATTTGGAGGCCTACAGATTTCTGGTAAGTGTTTGGCGGCTTTTTTCCTTTGTATACATACTTATACAGACAGCTAGCTAGCCATTTTATAAGTAAGTTAACATGTCTCTTTTACTGCTTCTTTATCCTTAGAAATGTTTCCCTCTCCTCAAAAATATGTCACTTTAGGTCATAGCTGTCCTACACTTAGATACGCCACTGCCAGGATCACCGGAATCCACTTTTTCAATTTGAAGCAAAGTCAAATTTAATAAATTAAATATCCTCAAAGCATGTATATTTTTGGTTAGTTGTTTTAACTTGGTCATGAAAGTCACGAAAAAGTTCCTAATTGCAAAAAAAAAAAAAAAAAAAAAA
>CABFWB010001260.1:88803-120845 GCA_902151455.1 Timema bartmani
GTCTCGAAAGTCCGTGAAAAGTCATGAATTTTCAATATTCTGGTCATAAAGTCACGAAAATATTTTTGTTTGAATTTCTCATGCATCGTAACAATGTGAACTCGTCGAATGCTGAGCCACCCACTACCCATGATGCCATGCGCTAGCCGCAAGTTGCTTGATTGTTTTTACCGTGATACCATGGACCAGGTTAATGTTCACCATCTAGTTCAAGTTTAATGTTGCGTGTGAGTGCATTACACCCATATATGCATTATATAATGTTCAATCATTTACCTAAGAAATTTTGTGGCCAAATAGGTCACCAAAAAGTCACTCTTTTTTTTTCTCCAACTCAGTAGACACCCTGTTTAAGCTTGGATATTATATTGTAGTTATTTATATAACCTTTTGCAATTAAATGACTTGGAAAATGTTTTATTGCATAATTGTTTCTAATATTTAGTTTAATTCTGATAAATCAAGTTACTATCACAACAAGCAATTCAATTACTTCAGATTTTTTCAATATGAATATTGTCTTGTACTGTACAGAACAGCTCAGAAGACAATTTACTATTATTGGTGGAGATTCGTAATTGTCAAGGCCAGATTTTTTTTCAAAGTATAATCAAAAACTGATATTTGTTTCGAACCCAAGTCGAAGTTTCGAAGCTTCACACACCCTTACTGGAATCATCCCAAAATGGTAACATTATCTACCTATTTATATCTGTCAGCACTGAATCTTCTTCATACATTGAAAACGACATTTAAAACATGGGAATTACTTGAGAAAACTTGAGACCTTTGATTGATTAAGGGCACCAATGTTCTCACAAATTAGTTATCTTTCACTATCCTGAACTCAGGTTAAAACACTCATAATTATTATTCTAAGGACTTGATGGATGATGGCTTATGTCAAAGGTCCCAGGTTTAATTTCTTTGTCCAGATGTCATCAGTTTATATTATATTAGCTAAAGTACCCGGTGTTGAAGATGAATGGATAGTTGAATTATTTGGAGATTCATAAATTTATTTATCTTTCATTAAAATTCTGAAAATTTAAAAATGACACCTGGACACGGGGATCGAACCCGGGAGCTTTGGCTTAGTACGCCAATGCTCTAACCACTGAGCTATCCAGGATTCATCCCATGCCTAGGGTCATTCTTCACTCATATTTTAAGGCAGAGCCTATGATGGATGTGCGGAAATCGTCGGCTACAAATATGTGATTATATTAATATCACGAGCTATCAGATATCGCAGCCATCTTCGACTCGGTAGTTGGCTTATTGCTGCCATTTGTACAATTATTATAACTGTACGGGATTCGATACGGGGTTTGATTCCCGTGTCCAGGTGTCATTTTTCGATTTTCAGAATATGATATCTAGATGGAGTAATCCTCACTAAAAGCATAAATAATAGCTTTGGCTATTTAATTCTTTCATTAAAATGCTTAGTTAAAACCCCACAGAAAAATGAAATCATGGGACTAAAATATATAATTTTATATTCCCTTATTTGAAATTATTATTATAATATAAATTAATAGATACCTTGTGACTAATCAATTAATGAAAACGGTGAAATAAAGACACTAAAAAAACAAGTCAATAGGAATTAGGATGTATTTTTAAACCACCAACTTTTTTAGAGAAAGAAGAAATAATTTCTAAATTATCCACCCTGGAACATTGGCAGCGGAACCTTATTTTTGTAAGGGGGTGGATTAACCAGAATTGCGTGTTTTTAGGGACTTGGTCCCCGACCCTCGAAGCCTAAAGAGGTGGGGGGCTTTCCCCAACAAATGTTTGACACTTGAATCTATTTGGGGTAGTCCTAGAATTATACTTTTATTTGGTATTTAGAACGATCTTCACCTGGTTTTTATTTTCAAATTAGATGCCTCTAGAAGGTATTTGTATTTTATTTTTAGATGTATATTATTAAAGAATATAAGAGGAGAGGGAAATAAACCTGAAGGAGGGGGATTGTTTTCAAGGTGAGGCGGTTTTACCCCTTTATTTAAGTATTTGCTAAATGTAAATTTTCATACTTAAAAGTATCTAATCCCTGCCTAAAATTACCATAAAAAATACTCCAGATAGCTTCTAGAGGTATTTAATGTCTGTAGGTTTCCTTTGCCTACAGCAGTTGAGGGGCTGTAAGCCTCCTCTCTCCACCCCCACCACTCCTCCATCCTTTATAAATATTACACTTGATACAGCCTTGGTTGTGTTTCTGCATTTTTGTGTGTCGTCAAGTGTATAGTCTTATCACCAGACAAAGAACCTTACTTGAAAGTTCTAAAGTCTATTAAATATACTGTTGTGTATTTTTATCCCATACCTTGCATTCTACAACTGTCACATAGTGGCAACACTGGCTAATCAACATTTGTATTGTATATCTTCTGTGATGCCTATGTTTAGGGTTTTTAAGGTCACCTATATATTATAAGGTACAGGAAATCTAGTAGTTTGTTGATATCGTCATTATCATGCATAGTTTCCTGCCACTGACAGTGTCGCTATAAACCTCTCCATCTACTTCTGTCCTCCAACCCCCTTTCTTCCTCCACGCCGGCCCAATCCACTCCACACTCCCCTGCACTCCCTTTATCCACCTGTCCCTGGGTCTTCCTCTTGGCCTCCTACCCGCCACCTCCATTTCGAGCATCCTCCTTGGAATCCTCCACTCTTCCATCCTCTTCACATGTCCATACAACCTCACTCACCTTTTATATCCTGATTTATTATCAAATAAATTCCTCCACCTGCGTCGGTGGTCATGTAGTCTAAGGTTTTAAGCCACAATCAATATAATGGATTGTTGATAACAGGGGAGGTTAAGGTCTGAAATTTGAGTCAAGTTCACTTGGGAGGGGAGGCGGTGAGTGAAATATTTTCCCCACGTGGTTTTCCTAACCTATCGCCAAACTAATGTCGGCTCATTTCGCACTTCGCCTCTATAATAGGTTGTTAATATTTATTTATTTTTCATTGTAGCCTAGTACCTGTTTGGGTTACACACAGCTTGATAATTAGATTGGGGTTGAACGTACTAATAAATTATACAACAGAGTCTACCGCTGACAAGAGCTCCAAGTTGTTAGTCACACACAGACAATTTATAAGGATACCCAATACTATTTGTATCACACAATAACTTCGAACCAATAAAAGCAGGGCTCTTAGCTGGTGGTCTTGCTGCTTCCGAGCGGTTGTGGAAGATACAAGCTTGAATCCTTAGTTAGAGATTTAAAACTTAGATCTTAGCATGTTAAGTGTCGGTGATGCTTGGATTCTAAAGGTTGTATAAGTTTATCTGCTGGGTCTATTATTTCTGTTACTGGTTCTAAATTCCAACTGAATACAAGAAATAATCTAATGCCATTTGATAAATGGGACATAATTAACTTCGGGCTAGTCAGGTAAATGTGATATCATTAACTACTAGCTAGCCATGTAAATGAGATATCATTAACTACTAGCTAGTCACGTAAATATATCATAAACTCAATTCAAATATTGAACTTAATTTTAATTTTTAATAAAGAAATTGAATGTTCATGTCTTTACTAACTTATCTACCATAATTTACCAATATTGTCACAACACCAAACAAGATAAATTTTGGTTAAAGTCAGATCTATCTTAGAAATATTGCTTTTTAACAGTGCAGTTATCTTCTTTGGTGGCCACGTGGTCTTAGGCGTCACACTTGCAGTAGATTTGACTGCTGATGATGAGAGGGGGGATTGAGGTTTGAATCCCAGAGCTGTACTGAGGGTGGTTTTTCCTAAATAATAATAATAATAATACTTAGCACTGCGTCTTACTACCCGTTCAGGTTATACGCTTGAATACCAATTAGTTTTCCACTCTTCCTCCATTTATATACAGGCACACTTCCACTAAATTGAGCGTACCCCCTCCCTAACACATCAGTGTAGTTGGTAGACTACATATGAATATAATCTGAACAGATAGTAACACTTTGTGATAAAAATAAAATTCTATCTAGGACATGGTAAGACAGAAAAGTTACTAAAACTACTACTTTCATATATTCATACATATACAAGTCATATGGCCTAGTAGTGTAAATATCGACAGATGGAATCAATACCGATAAAATAAAATTACAATGCAGACTACCCAAATATAAGTTTGTAATTTTTAAGTCGCCTGTGTAGTGTTCAGTGTACCTGGCTATGAGTCTAGGAGTCCCGGGTTAGATTCCTGGCCAGTACCTTGGGTATTTTCCTCGAAAGGCGGATTACCCCTAACGATCACCATGGTTTGGTTAGTCTTAAGTTAGGTTTAAGTGTTTCCACTGGTTCCACACCCTCATACTTACTATCACCATCACTTCATTTCATCAGGACATAGAAAGAGCCTCCACTGAAAGGATGTTCGATTAGTACATTTGGGCATCCACTGGGCAATGGTACATTAGTACTGGTTAATCTTCTCGGTGAGCAATATTATTATTATTATTATTACCATATATTATGATAAATAATGGAAATACAAAGTGATACACACAAAGAATAACCCTTCTCAAATAGTTTCTAGGGTTATCCAAGGCTCAAAATTGTCTTGGAGGAGGGCCCCCCCTACCCTTCCGAACTACACTTTAAGTTGAGCCCAACCCTTATTTACGAAGAGCTTCCAGGGCCCCTGTATTCATTGTAAGGGCCCCTGTATTCATTGTAAAATAGTAGACTTCTTTCATTTCATTGTGTTTAAAAAAAAGATTTAGGTTAACTTTCAAAAATATGGACCGAGGTCTGACTTTTCTAAGAATAAAAACCAGTTTTCTTAAGTGAAGAACCAAAGTGACCTACCAGTATCACTTTTAAATATGCGTGCATATACAAGTACTTATACACATGCTGGGCCAATTTCTAAAGACATAAGATAATGTTAGATTAAATTAAAACATTGAAAATACTTTAATGCACGATTTTCAGTTCAGAGCTGCCGAGAGCAGTGAATTACAAGAAAGTGTTTGACCCCACCATCATTCAGCAAGCACACAAGAAAAGCTGTACAACGATATGTGTTTTTGTAGCAGACGTGTGTGGTGGAAAAGAGTGCGGCAAATTGGGTTAACTAACCCAAGAGGCATACAACCTAAATATAGCCCTTCTCGCATTGAGGTAATTTGGATCGGGGCTGTGAATTCGATACGCTAAATAAAATTAAACTAACACTGGCCCTAAAAAATAAAAGTATAAAGTTAAAATTATATATTTACCATATAATGTTATATTATAAGTTTTTATTTTGAAGCCAGAGTCAAAGTCAGTAAATTTAGGCTATACCAAATCCGGCTCCACCCAAAATTGCTTACGACTTCGACTTCACAGCCCTGATTTGTTTAGGTATGGGAGATACTTATAATAGTGATAAAACAACGGTTAATAAATAGTATAAACTTTATAAATATATATATAATAAGTTACTTAAATCTATACAATAAATAAATGCAAGGTTTAGGGGATTTGGATAGGTATGAGATATAATAATCATAAAGCAACAGCTAATAAATAATATAAACTTTATAAATAGTATATATACAATAAATAACTTAAATCTATTCAGTTAAACATTGAAAGGAGGATATATGGGCAAGGCCTACACAGTTAACAGAAATTTACCAGTTTTCTGGTAAGTGTGTAGGCCTTGCCTGTCTATCCACCTTTTAATATTTAATTTAATACAGCTGTTTGGCACCATTTTACCTTTATTTGGATTCATACAATAAATAAATGGTAGGCAAAACACCCCCATTGAAAAAAAATATACTTTTTATCTACATCCTTTAAAGTAAGTACCTATATAAAATAATAATTTTGGATGGAAACTTTTATATAGAGTATAAAAATTGTTTTCTTTGTTTTATTACAATATTTCTATTTTCGTAGTATTACTACACACGCAAAACTTCAAAGAATCAAATAATACTTTTATTTATTAAGTTTCAAAAGTTTCCTAGCTATACAATTGAAATAAAACTCACCAAAATCACAAAGAAATTTAAATACATCTATGAACTTGCTATTGTGTGGTTTATAAGTTACTGTGCATGTCACAAAAAATATATCTTGTGAGATTTAGTTGTTTATTTTATCAATAATAGTAAAAAATGTAATTTATTTGGAAGATTGTGTTTAGTTAGGTCAGTAAGAACCATAATAATAAATATATCATTGTTTTGTTTTAATGATGATACATGTAGATTTGTTTTGTACTCAGTTGTAGGCTAATGGATAGTGTAATAGTTTAAAACGAATCATTTATCTTTAGATGATGTTCAGAATTTTTTCTAATAATATAAGAGACTAATGTTAAATCACGTGCGAGAATTGGGTTTGTTATGAAAAAGTGATAAATGGGGTTGTAGATGTTTTGAGGCTTTATAAAAAAGCTAAATTTAGTTTGGGAGATTGTTTTAGGTTTGCCATACGTATTCTCAAACTCAGGTTGACACATTCCAGAATTTTGTTTTAAAAATATGTTTCACCGACATCCTGTTTAGTAAGCAAGTTTTTTTAAAAATTATTTACAAATAAATCAATTCTCCATATTAATTTGTTTAACATTTTTATAGTAAAATGTTATTATTTTGATTAAAAAATACTAGCCTATATGCCTCATATGATAGGTACTAACCCCATATTATTTAAATTTTAAATATAGCTTTATTTTAACAAGCCAGATAATCTATTGATTGTTAAAAGAAATAAGGGTTTACCAACATTCCAAATTGTTTCACCTTTCCCTACAGGTATTGTCACATAGAATAATTTGAAGCGTTAAAAATACCTGGACAATAAATAAGGAACAGTTTTGACATTTTTATCTGGCTGGAATGATAATTAAACGTATTAGAGTGATTTTAAATTGTTGTGTTATTTTAGGATCTGTTAAAACTAAACATGTAAGTACTTTCATTCCAGTAACTCAGATGCATCTGCTACACTACACCAATGATTCAAGTGTTTTTGTCACAATTATAAGAGGTTAAAGAAGATCACAGTGGCGTGTTGTGGAATGTTGCAAGGGAAGCAGACCTTGTTAAAACTGTACCTGTGATATGTTCTTGCCCACTTGGGCCATGTTTGACCGATCATACAAATGCTCTGCTTTCCATGCCTCACACGGGACACTGGACCAATGATTGTTCTACTGAAAGGTGTAAACAATTCACAGGTACAGTTTAAACTAACGCTGCTTACCCTGGCAAAACTTCACAACACACCACTGATGTATCATCTTATTTGAGACTCAAATTAACCAATATACCTCCTCAACCAAGAACTGTCAAATCAACATGTCTTCAACAGTAGGCTACTACGTATCTTAAGCATATATCTCTCATTCGGACTGATCATTTATTTTAATTTTTTTTTTCAATATATTTGAGTTGAAGTAGTGTCCAACACAGTTGCAATAGTAACAACTTTTCACATACAATTGGAACTCAAAGCTTAAAATAACCAAAACAGTTGGTTAGCACTCCTCAAACCAAAGAAGGAAAATAAAATATACCAGGAAGTTGGAATTACAAATAGCCAGCAGCCGTGAAAGTCGGGCGGCTGTTCCATTAACTTGAATGTATCACTTTCTCTCATCACAGAGGAGTTTCAGTTATTTTCATATTTAATATTCATAATGTATCGGCGTACATAACAAATCAAATAAAACTATTTTTATATATTTATGTGCATGTATTCAAATTAAGGTGGGGTTGCAGAGAACGCAAGAAAAGGCTAATGTTTTGTAGTTTCTACAGCCAAACTTGTTTTGTACAAAATAAATAAAATATTGCACCAGTAGAAACATAAGAGTTTAATTTTTTTCACATTGTGACCTCAACAATAACAGTTGTTGAATATCTGTCATGAGCATGGCAGCATTAGATGATAAACATTTTAAATGAAGAGAAAAAGTTGTCATTAAATTCCAGGGCACTCTTCAAGAAATGTTGCTATCACCATGTGAAGCTAATTAAACTTTATGTTCCTACTTGATAAACATTTTATCTATTTTGACCCCCCAAAAAAAAGTTTTTCTATAAAAGATGCAAAAACTCTGACCTTTTCTCGTGTCCCCCAAATCCCCACCTTATTAACACAATCTGAAGAGACATTTTAATCTAAACGTTAAATATGTGAGGCTGATGTATAAGTCGCTAGAGCCTTCCCCTAAGCAACTCTTTTTATTTGTTTGCTTTGAGTCTCAAATCTGGAGGGACACCATATAAATAATATTGAACCATAGCGAACTGTTGGACAACTACAACAGGTTGTAGATGATACTGCCTTTAGAGATGGAAAGATTTGGTTTGTCACACTGGTAGAGCTGATCGCACGTCCTGCCTTCCTTGCTGCCCAGTTGGTATGCCTGGGTGTACAGGGAGAGCCGCGGCTGTATCCTTTGCGGAGCTACAAGACTCAGTTTGTTAAGCAACCTGCAAAACAAAAATAACATTCAGCTTTGTACCAAGAATATATGGCTGGTATCCACACAAAAACATACAACATCGCCTGTATAATAACCTATAGTCTCCTAATAGTTAGTATCTATGAAAATGATCTATATTTATGAGACTAACAATATAGTAAATTAAAGTGATATATTTGACAAAGCCCTGTGAATTGTGATACAGTAAATGTAGGCCTCTTACGTTGCAATAATAGGTTACTATACAAATCCGTTTGTTATTTTCAGGTTCTAATACCTCATGTTACATTTTCACCATTATTGAAATGTAAAAGTAAAAGAACTGAAATAGTAAGTCACTTCAGAAACAATGAACGTACAATTTTAAAGTGGTCTTTTATAATACCTTTTCGTATCTATTCTCTAGTCTCCTAATACTTCACAATCCATTTCTAAGACACTGAGCCATCTGTTGGAAAATGAATAAACTATTTGAAAGTGCTGGCTGGGATTTCTTTATCTACTCTGAGACACTAAATAGAAGTGGTAGAGCCATCTATGATAAAATAGCTGTACTAATATGATGTTGTAATCTATTGAATAATACCTCTTGCTATACTCTAGTCTCCTAGTACCTCACAATATATTTTCACTATTTTTGAAACATAAAAAAACATCATACACCGCGTGTGCGTGCGTGATATGAATGATTGAAGAATTTTGAGATTATTTATTTATTTATTTCTAAACGCTTCCAATAAATAATGATGGACAAAAAACATCAAATATAATTGATAACATATACTTAATAGTTTAGTCAAAACATCAAGATAGTATTAAATTTATTTTAACTTTTAAGCAGTAGGCCTACTAAAAATTGATTAGTTTTAGAAAATTAAAATACACATTTTTAATTTTTATACGAGTATTTTCATTCAATTATTTATAGTTCGAAAGTCTATCCATCCAATGATCGCAAGCCTCTGAATCTATTCAAATGATCGATTAGTCACGACCAAATAATTCGGTGAATCTGTTACCTACCACCCATCTCTAATACCAAGTATGAAATACAGTTTTGTCTGCTTTATTTGATTAGTATAATTATTTTATTTTCATTTTGATTATTATTGAGTAAAAGTGATTTCGACTTGTTTAAATAATGTTATCGATAAGATAACAAAGAGCGTAGGTAACATAAAAGCAGAATGCGTGAACTGAGGTGAACCGAAGCGGTGGACAGACACGGTACAGACAGGTCTGATCAATAATCGATTAAGATGCAAGCAAATTACTATCAATACTCCAAGTAGTGCCTATACTAACACAATATTTTTTTAAGGAGCTAAATAATTCTATTCATTTACTTAAGTTTCTCATACCAAGTAAAGAACGGACTTTTGAAAAACAAATCAAGATAGTGCTTTTGTAAAAATATCAGCCAAATGTTCCGAAGTTGGAACATATTTGATATTATTATTATTATTATTATTATTATTATTATTATTATTATTAGCACCGTGTCTTACTACCCGTTCGGGTCATACGCACTTACGCTAATATGTAATGGTAGGGTGATTGTGAGATTAAATGGAGGACCTACAGTTTAACGTGGAATCCGAACCACGGTGGATGCCTGGCATTCCACACATTAACAAGTTGTGATTAATACAAGTCTTGTCAGAGGTGAAGGAAGGGTTTGGCAATCAGACAAATCTGTGCCGAGACTGAGGATTGAGCCCCGGACCCCGGCACAGAAGTTAGACACCTTACCCCTAGACCACCAGGTCACCTTATTTGATATCAATTAAATTGTCCTCATAATTTTTTCTTACAAAGTGAGACCAAAAAAAATCGATATATTTTGTATGTTTGTGGAAAACAGGATTTTGAATTAACTCAATCGCACTTTGACTGTCCACATATAAAGTATTAGCACTATTTTGTTTTTCATCAATTTATGATAGTAATCGTCTTAACCATACTGCTTCTTTTATTGTATATGATGCAGCATATTCTGCCTCAGTCGTAGAGAGGAAGGAAGACTGATCTTTGGCGTTGACACACTCAGGTAACTGGACTTCCACACATTTGGAGACATATCCAGTCATCCAATGTTCCTTTTATCAGGCGGTAGCAGTACTAGCTCCCATGAGTGATTTTTCTTTAGGACATCAAGTTCTTCATCAATTGCCACTTTCCATTTTTGTGCATCAGGACTACACATCGCGTCGTCAAAAGAAAGTAGTACATCAGCTTTAACAAAGTTAACTTCTTAGTGCCTGAGAGGACGCAACGTTTCTCGAGGAAGCAATAACCTTACGTCAGGTTCTTTGAGTTTATTGTCATCTAAATCTTCTATACAAGGTTCTTCGTAATCTTCGATAGGTTGAAGATCCTCGTTCTACTCAAGCTCATCGCATTTATCTATGTTCTGGTTTTCTTGAGGAATCAAAACTGTATTTCTTTTTAGAAGGCTTACATAAGCACCTTCTTTAAAAATGACGTTCCGAGAAATTGTAATTTTCTTTGTTACTGGGTCAAACCATCCGAAATTATAGAGTCTCCATCATACCCTACAAGAATCAGCTTACCTTTCCCTTTTGGTTTCAACTTGGTATGCTTTTTTATTTAGGTATAAGCATAAATGCTTCACTGCCAAACACCTTACTGTGCTCGAGTGTCAATTTCCTGCCATGTCAAATTTCGAATGGAGTCGAATTCGGTGTTTGTGACGTGGGAGTTCTATTTAATATGTAGATTGCCAAATTAACAGCTTCAGCCCGCAGATGTAGTGACGATTCCTTGGTGTAAAGCATAGAATACAAATTATTCTGTTCACGAATCGCACACTCCACTAATTTTACTCCGTCGTAAGCTTCAGCTGATTTTTTTCATTCACTACTTTCATGCCCTTCTTTGTTAGGGCTAAAAACAGATTTCTTATTAGCTGCGGAATGTACAAAGCATTCGTAATTGTTGACTCGTACCAACAAATACCATGTAGAAGGGTTTGTATTTTCACAGTACCAATATCCTTAATTGGTAATTACTGTTTATATTTATTTATTTATTTATTTGAAGGGTCAAAAAATTCCCGTTGATGAGTCATGTGAGCAGATGTTCCCCTATCCATTGCCCCTCTAACTGCACTTGATTCTGACAAAGTATTTTTAAACTTCACATTTAAAGCTGATTGATTACCTTGCTTTGAAATTTGGTCGCTACTCTTCTTAGAGCTCTGGCGGGTACGAGTAAAATGTCCCTTCTTGCGGCAGTTATAGCAAACTACCTTACACGTGTCTATCTTGTTCTGCTTGGGTTTCTCGTCGTTTCTCCTTGAAGGTTGAAAGCCATTATTTTGACTTGAAGAGGTGAGAAATGCTCTGTCTTGTTCTTCGTTTGAGGTTAGGTTTGCTTCTTCATCATGTAACTGCAATGCGAGGTTAGGCAACGTCTGTCTATCTTCCTCTATGGAAAACCATGCCTGACGAAAGTTTCTATATTTCATCGGCAGAGTGAAATTTAGTAACGATGTTAGTTTTGCTCAAAGTTTCTACGGTTTCTTTTACCTGTCCTGCCAAATTCTCGAATTTGGCCACGTGCTATGCCATCGAATTATTATGATTCGTTTTCAACTGGGGAAAAGATAAGGAATCAGTATTTTTCTGAATTCAGATTTTATTGGTACACTGAGTCTAATTTGTCAATAATTATTTCTTTCGGCGTTGTACAGCACTCGTATAGGGTGATATTTCCATCGCCACAGTTAGTGTGAACATGGAGATCACGTCATTCTTAGAACATTGTGCAAACTCTCTCGCATTTTATACACAAGGTCTTACCTCTCTCTTAGAAGCAACACTGTACACGCCTTTCGCTTCGAGCGCACACACCATTTGAAATTTCCACTGGTGATAGTTTTTCCGATCAAATTTGCAAACCGATGCAACGTCGATCCTTTCCGCAGTTTTTCAGCTTTATCGATTTCACTCGCGTTGTTACAGGCTACGAAAACGTTTATGACGCAAATTCAAAAGCATGAGGTTAGTCCACACACAGTGGGGCATGAACTCAGCCCATAACCTTTTGAGTAAAAACGAATTTGGTGTATTTAAATAGTTTTACTGAACAGCTAACAAAAATATTTGGTAAGACAATGGCAGAAGGCGTGAACTGAGCTGAGCCGAAGCCGCCCGCAGAAACACTTTACACAGGCAATATATAGTCAGGTCAGAGCAATAATAGACTAGGAGGCACGCAAATTATTCTCAATAATAGTTATGAACTAGCCCAAAATAACTAAACCTAACGTTAACGCCGACGTGTTTAATGCTAGGTTTGGTTAATATGGATCAAGGCTATACAGAAGGAAAAGTGTTTGGGGGGAGGGGTGATTATAATTATGGTTATGATGGTATTGGTGATGATGATTGTGATCATGATGTGAAGCTACCAAGCTGCGACTGACCAGAGTACGACGCTGTTGTACGTGGAAGAGCCCTGGTTGGCCGCCAGCTTGCAGCCCAGCCTCTCGAAGCACTGGTGCGACTCCAGCACCCGCCTCGTCAGCGTCAAGAAGCTCTCGCTGTCGTTCGCCTCCCTCCAGCCTTGCACGTCGCGACGCCTCCTCCTCCCCGCGGCCGGCGGGTTGGGCCCCAGCACCGGCACGGGCAGCAGCAGGAGGAGTGGGAGCAGCAAGGGTAGCAGGAGGGGTATGAGCAGGAGCGGAGCGAGGGGTAGTAACAGCAGTGGTAGTAGGAGTAACAGTGGGAGGAGGATCAATGGGAGGAGGGAAGTGATCGTGAAGAACTTGAACAGTTTGATGGCCTTGAATATGAAGAAGAACTTGAGAGCAATCTTCAGGGCGATGAGTGGAATCTTGAAGGCCAGGACGAGAAGCAGTTTGAGAAGACCGAAGGCCTTAATCTTGGCGAGGACGATCTTGGCCACTGCGAGCAACCCCAGCTTGGACAGCTCGCTCTTGTGGTGGGAATGGTGATGATCGGGGTAGTAGACGATGGTGGGGGGGTGGTGATGCACGGGGGCGAAGTGCTCCGGGTAATGGTGCTTGTGTTCATGTTCGTGTTCGTGCTCGTGGTAAGGGTGCTCATAATGGTGACCGTGGTGGTAGTGAGGGTCGTCGTGTTCTTCAGAGATGACTCCGGGCTCGAAATCATCGTGGTCGTACTCATCGCCGTGCCCAAACCTGGAGCTGGCTGACATGGGAGGACTCCCCTCGGACCCAGTGGTGAAGAACTCCCTCAGGAGGGCGTCCTCCTCCTCGTCCTCTTCCTCCCTAGATTCTACCTTGAGCTTGTTGACCTTGTACCCCACCCACGATGAGGGGGCGCCCCCCTTGTCAGGAGCCACCGACAACTTAGTCTTAGCAGGGTAATCCTGATAAGAGTAGGCGTCGTAGTTGTGGTTGTAAGGGTTGCGAGTGCTGGAATCGTACTGATCCTGTCTCTTCTTCCCGGGGTCCTTGTAGGAGGAGGACGGTGGTTGAGGGTTCGTCGCGATAGAGTTCGCGTAGTGCTCAACGGGTTTGCCATCGTCCAGAGGATAGGTAAGGGGCTGGAAGTTCCGGGCATTGTTGGCATCAGGGTTGGATGATGATGTGGTGGGGGGTCGGAAGGTAACCGGAGGCGTTGACGAGTTGACTTGGAGCGTCGTGCTCACATTGGAGTCTCGAGAAGTCATTGTGGTTCGGTGGTTTGTGGTTGGAGATCCCGGTGGGGGGTGGGTAAGCTGGTAGAGCTTCTTAACTGAAGTCTTGGGTAAAGGCCAAGGGTCTGAAGTCCCGCGCCATCTTGCCGCCTCTCGCGGTGGTGCCGTCCGGGGGTGCGGAGGACGTTGTGAGGGTAAGTGGTTCCACGAACCCGGAGACGACGACGAGGAACGTCGAGAAGAGTAATACGCTGATCCTCGACATTGTTTGATCTCGACGGATAACGTGGGGTTGATATCTGAAACGAGGAAAAGGTAAACAAGATTTAATCGGTATCAAGGTTCACAGTTTTTGGAGAATCGGCTTCGATCCTGGGCAGGGTACGTAATGACCTATCCAGATATTACATCCCTTTGCTAGGATATCATTGGTTGAGTTGGTTTGTAAGTCGTGTATTGATATATAGCCTATCTGTGTTTATAACGTCCATTCCATACCCTATGGAATATTTTCTAGAAGCGTCTGAAGGAAAAAAAATTGTTCGTGGAGTCATATGTGTCTCTAAAATAAGAAACAAGAAAGTGTGTTTTTAACATTATTATCAGTGCTGTACAGGAGCAAACAGTGGGATGAGAAAGTAAGCGTTGTGTGTATGGATAAGTTGTAGAGGGTAAATATCATGAGGTAAAAACAAGCAGTCTAGAAGGGTGAACCATTCATTACCAAGCTGTTATAGTGAGGGGGAGGGAGCGCTCGGGTTACAAGATTTGTAATAGAGTATTTTAGAGAGCCTTCAACTCGAAAACGCATCCCGATTAACACCCACTCTATATCAACCTGACATGCTTCGGTGGCCGCATGGTATAGGGAATCACTTTCGCAATAGACTGGACTGCCAATGACAGGGAGACCGGGGCTCAAATACCGGTCGGATCTACTCAGGTTTTTTTATAAATGTTTTCCCACTCTCCCTCCCGGGAAATGTGGATATACTTCCTCTAAAGTCAACCTTCCTCGTACCCAACTCATTAGCGTGATTAGTAAATATGCGTATAACCTGAGCAGGTAGTGAAACGCGGTGCTTTAATATATATATATATAAATCCATCAATTGGAAGCACCTTTAAAGATGTTGGCTGCGTGTATTTGTTTATTAATAAGTTCAACATAAAGATTACTTACCTGTTAAATATTAATAAATGGTTAGTTATTTAATTATTATAATGACGCTTGAAAGAAAGCGCGTGATAAGGTTAACATTCTTACAATTATTTTTGTCAATAAAACTGTTTTGTTCAAAATAAATAAAAAGGTTACATTATTTTCATAAGAAATTAAATTGAAATTAAATCTATAGTGTCCCATTGGGTTTCGTGGATGAGTACGGAAAAGAAGAAGTGGAGATGGAATGAAGGAAGCTGTGATGATGAATCACATGTGGAAAAACTTATCTGCAAACTGCCGGGATTCAAATCTCCAACTTCCCGTCACCTAGCAAGCCGGTCTATCGTGAATCCAGTGCCATAGATCGTGTGACCACAGGTGCGAGTGTAGTTTGAGCGTTGCCGCGTGGATAAAGTCGAGCTCACATAGGCCAGAGTTTGAGGATGAACATTTTGCAGAATATCTTCGATCGGAAAATGCCAGACGATGGAAATTGGAAACCCAGCGGAAGGGGATGTATTCTCTTATATTTAGATTATAATATTAAAGAGTTAAAATAGGGATGTCCAACTCGATTCCTTGATACCCTTGATGCTTACTGGTATCGAAAGAATCGATCTTAATAATAGACTACGATTCTCGATACTTCGATTTCTAGCTCTAAATGAAAGTACAACTAAGCAAAACAGCCAGATTGAGAAAGATTATTAATCGACTATCTCTCACATTAGTTTATTTGCCGTTATTTGCAACATAATTTGGTTTAATTAACGACCCTATTATTTGGTGAATTTAAAAGATATGTATATCAACAATTGTTTATTATACTTTTTTTTTAAATTATGTATAAATGTTTGACTCATTGAGACTTTATTATAGATTAAAAAATACATGCTCATTTTTATCATTCCAAATTATTTTATTAATTATTTATAGTATGCTTTGGTACTTGGTAAAACGGATTTTTTCCTTGTAAAAACTGAAAATGAATGGTTTTTTTTAAATCACTATTTATATTTTAATTTTTTTGCCATGTTATCAAGTTGAATAAATATATTTTTATGTGAGGCTGCATGCTTGGGAAAATAATGACATAAGAAATGTTCAAGAATCGAAATAGAGAATCGAAAAATCGAGGTTGAACTTAAAGAATCGGAATCGAGAAAAACATGTATTGTTACATCACTAGTTTTATTAACATGTCTTAGCTTATAGAAAACCCAACGTTAGTGCCACGTTCAACCACGAAGCGCTGTTGTGTGAGTGTGAGAAGAGAACTGTAATCTCTGTTATTACTTTATTGTAACTCGTCTGATGATGTTTCTGGTGTTAACGTCCTCGGGAGAAATTAAACTGAAATATAAACTGTTAAAATCGGGATATCTAGAATGCATTCGTTCCATTTAAATATGTGAAAAGATTTCCTAAAAAGCATTAGAGGGATTTTATACTTTGAATTGAAAACTTATACCTAGAGACGGGGATTGAACCCATGTCGAGGTGTCATTTTTCAGTTTAAAGAATATAATATTTAGCTGTGGTTGTAACAGTAACTAACAAAGGTAATTGATTGGCTGAATTGGGAATTGATTCACTACCCGAGTTTACTTAGATGACAGCTCAAAAAGTTACTAGAAATAGTCCCTGGTGTATCTCTACGCCAACAGCTAACATCTGTCACTTTGGCTAGCGGTAATTAAAACATTTGATAATGTATGAATCTGATAGTTAGCCACAGTAATTTAGGCGAGTATTATTTATATTTATTTGAGGTCGGGCACAAAGATTATTTATCATTTTATTCCAATTTAAAAAATATTATTCACAACACTTTCACAAAAGATCTAACAAATATGGCTTCAAAATGGTGACCGACGAACTCAAACCATGTGATTGATCATGACGCAAACAAGTTCTTTACAATGGTGCACCCACATAGTTGATAAAAACACTTTATTCAGTTAAATATTACGAAATATGATAAAATAATCATAAAATAATATATTGTGTATATAAAAAGGGACAAATATTTTCTCTTTAAGTAAATACGATGCCTTTATTACTACTACTACTATTAGCACCGCGTCTTACTACCCGTTCGGGTTATACGCACTTACGCTAATGTGTAATGGTAGGGTGATTGTGAAGATGAAATGGAGGACCTACAGTTTAACGTGGAATCCGAACCATGGTGGAGGCCTGGCATTGATGCTTTTATTAAAAAGTATGAATTTAGGCACTATATTTCATATTATAGATAACATTCCAAAACTAAGAATAAGAACTTTTAATTATGTTTGAAATATTGTTTCAGATTGGCTAAAAAGAAATTATTAAAAGTTAATGAAATAGTGTGAGAAAATTTAAGTTTACGTTATTTTAAATGTAAAATATAAAACGCAATTAAAAAACTTATCATCTATAACAAAACAGTGATATTTTACAAGTGTTGGCAACCCAAAACCTAAACATTTGATTTTTCAACCGTCATTCAGGTAAAATGCTATGGTGAACATACTCTATTTAATCTATCATTAAATAAATTGTTTCCATCTCGCATCTTTAACCAGAATGATTTGTCCGGTCACGGACGAAAGAATCAATCCCCCTCTCTTCCCCCAACCGTTCTTACTCCCCCTCCTAAGACATTTAACAATCCATTGAATGATCAACATAAAAACGCTCATTCGTATTAAGAAACGCTTCTCTAAATGATTGGCCGACAAACGACTAGAGTTCTTAAAACCAATCACCGAAATGGAAGACAATTTACTACCCATCCCTACTTTCTGTTTCGAATTTGTTACAGTTGTTTGGTTTTTTGAGTGATAGGTGTAGGGGAAGGGTTGAAGATGTATTAATCGAAAAACCCCGTGCCGCTGGGTGTGCTGATCAAAGTCTTCAATCTCGTCTAGTCGGGCTAGGTAGGCCACCTATTGTGGAGCAAGATAGTGTGCGGTGATTGGCTGGTAACTATTTTGAAACTTAATTCTTTCTTATTTGATAATACATATAAATAAATTTGATGGCAACATATATTCTAGTTTATTGTCACGATGCTTTTTTTTTAAAAATAATTGTGTTGAGTCGGGACATAATTCAACACATCGACACACACTTTTCCATTTAAGGTGGGGCGGAAAGCGACGCAAGAAAGGGCCAGTTTTTTTTTCTTCAGTTTTTATAACAAAACTTTTTCAGCAAAATAAATCAAATATTTCTCCATAAGAAAAATAAGAGTTCAATTTTCTTCACAGATGTTCAACAACTGTTGATATCACCACGTGAAGACAGTTAAACTCTTATTTTTTCTACTGGAGAAATTTGTTAATTATTTTGACCAAAACAGTATGTTGCTATAAAAACTGCACAAACAATGGCCTTTTCTCTCGTACCTCTACCCCCCCTCTCCCCACCTTAAGGCGGGTTGGTAGGGGAGGCAACTTAAGGGCAGCATTTTTGAAGTGTTTATAGAAACAATTTTTGTCTGGTACAAATAACTCAAATATCTCTTCAGTAGAAACATATAGTTTAATTTTCTCTACATGGTGATATCAACAGTTGTTAAATATTTGTTGAGGATGTCCTAGAATTTGACAATAACTTTTTCTCTTCATTTAAAAAGTTTGTCATCTAATAACAGATATTCACTAACATACTGTTGATGTCACCGTGTGAAGAAAATTTAACTCTATGTCTCTACTGGATAAATATTTGATTTATTTTGTGGAAAAAATATTTGCTATGAAAACTGCAAAAACACTTCTCTATTTTCGGGTCCTCTTCCATCCCACCTTAACAAGTAATCTCAAATATCCTCACAGCAGTCGATGAATCTGTCTGCTTGTCTTTAGCACTATAACGCATGCGCACTGATTTGACCTTGTTGGTTGCTCACCCAAGCAGACTTTGTCGCGCAGAGCCGAGAAAGTTGAAGCCATTTTAAGTCTCGCACCGAACTGACAAAAATCGCGCTGAAATCTAGTGATTGGTTTATAGCTCGTCATGTGACTACGTTTCTGCCCTTCTCTTGTTTTTCCACCAAACGTGTGAATCCACAGAAAGTATAAATATACGGATAGTCTAGACAGGTAGGAAGATGACGTCTTAAAAAAAACAGAATTTGTGTGGTAAAAAACGAAATGGTAAAATAAATGGGGTGTCTACAATCTCCGAAATTCTTTACAAGTTGGGCTTGTTTTAGCTTTTTTCACGAAGTATGAAGCCCAAGAAAATCAATCAATGGTATAAAAAAATTGAGCATTGAAAGCTTCGTCGAACTAAAAACAATACGTTCCATAAAAGCAGTGGTTTTAAACTTTTGGTTTGCGATGTATTTATTTAGGGGGACAAAAAAATTACTTAGCAATAGTGGCAAATTTTTTTGCTCCAAGATAAACTAATTAGAACTTAATAAAAATACATATTTTTTCAAAAAGCCTTGAATTTTAATTAGCTATCGTTAGTAATAGGTATTTTTATTATTATTATTATCATAGCTATTTAAACTAGAGCTGCAAATAAATGTTGTCTAAGTGATTTGTGAAGTCAGTAAAAAAATGTTTACGAAGCTTAAACATGTGTATGGTTTTTTGTAGTTTGACGTGTAAAATATATGACTAATTATGCTTAAAGAATCTTTTTAATGAAAACAACTATCTTTCTTCCCAAGTAATAAAAGAACACTATTTCTTCTATGGAGAAAGTTTTAAATTAATTAATTTTGAAGAACTAATCTGATGGATTACGAGTACTTGAGATCAGTGTTAAACGAGTGAAGGGGTACGCTACCGTAAATAAAAAAGAGATTAAAACCACTCCTGAAACGTGGTATTGGCCATTGAACAATACCTGAAGTGGTGGCCGAGTGGTCTAAGACATTCTTTGAATAACAGTGGTATTAGCCATTGAACAATACTTGAAGTGGTGGCCGAGTGGTCTAAGACATTCTTTGAATAACAGTGGTATTAGCCATTGAACAATACCTGAAGTGGTGGCCGAGTGGTCTAAGACATTCTTTGAAGAACAGTGGTATTAGCCATTGAACAATACCTGAAGTGATGGCCGAGTGGTCTAAGACATTCTTTGAAGAACAGTGGTATTAGCCATTGAACAATACCTGAAGTGGTGGCCGATTGGTCTAAGACATTCTTTGAAGAAACGTGGTATTGGCCAGTGAGCAATACCTGAAGTGATGGCCGAGTGGTCTAAGACATTCTTTGAATAACAGTGGTATTAGCCATCGAACAATACCTGAAGTGGTGGCCGAGTGGTCTAAGACATTCTTTGAAGAACAGTGGTATTGGCCATCGAGCAATACCTGAAGTGATGGCTGAGCGATTTAAGACATTATTTTATTCCCAAAAGTCATAAAGCCTAGGTAAAAACTTAATAGTAAAAAGTTGGTAGTTTCTCGATTGTGTAATTTCTTTAACACCCAGCGTGTTATCGAAGTTATTTTGAGGAGGACTTTGTTGGTAAGTTATTGGGCAAGGAGGCAATGGGGGCAAAGGAAGATGTTGGAGTTTTTAAGGGGGGGATAGGAGGGGCACAAACTCTATTGAAAGTCGCTTCCCTAAGAAAACTTCGCCGACGGTACATACAGGCAGTGTGCCCACTCGTATTGTACCAAGTCAACCACCGGGACTCGTGAGCGTGGACGATCCAGCGAGGTCGGTAGCTCATTTGGGATTGGCTGTCATCATAATCATCGCATCCTTCAATGTGTCTCCCCTTTACTATCAAAATAAAAGAGCGGAGGGAAAAAAACACATTAATTCTGAGGGGCCACGATGAAATTGTTTCGTTTTGCCAATGCGTGCGCCTCTGAATTTTTCCCACCCATCCCCCCACCTCCAGATCCTCCAAATATATCCCCCTCGACAGAACCCCCCATCCCCCCACACTCCAGTTTTCCATCATAATCAAGTACCGTGACGGGGCAAACCCTTTTTTAACAACTGTTCTTGTTTTGTTTTTTTACGTACTCCTCCGAAGCAAATGTCATTTACTCTGCCTCCTGTCTCATCAATGAGGGCTTATTTGTATCTTGATTTAATAGTAGCCGTAGGCTAGGAGAGCGGTTACCACTCCTGACTGTACCCGGGAGGCCAGTACTCAAGCACAAACATAGGCACTAGAATATTTCTTATAAATATAATTTGTTCATTCCCATTCTCTCTTCCGTTGAATGCTGGTGCAGTCTTTTACTATATTATGTAAAATAAAAAATAGGGAGTTAAAATAATATGTATGGTTCTAGAAACAAGGAGATTTGGAGGTTGTGAGCCTTTCAATTAGAGTTACGGTTCGAGTGTTGTCATTTACTTAATATACCGGTTAATTTTTTATCTAATGGTCCGGTTAACCGAGCGTGAGGTTGGCTATTAATGGGTGGAGTGGTGCAGAGGGGGATCGCGAGTGGAGGTAAATAAATTTGGAGTTTTATTCTAACAAAACTATTTTGGCCAAAATAATTAGAATATTAAAATTATTTTGATAAGAAATTAGATTTAAATTCAAGCTATATTAACTAGTATTAGTAAATTTATGTGTAACAGATGTTTATAGTTAAATTAACAAATATAATTAGCCGAGTGGAGCGAGAGTCTTGTTTGAGAACGGCTGTTTGACATTTAGTTTATCTGTCTGTTTGTTATGAGATAGCTTCCAAATTCGTAGAACAATTTTAACAAAATTTGTCAGGGACATTCTCGGAATCTACGCCCAACGATGAATGTATATATATAGTTAAATTTTGAATCTATTGCAAGATTTATGTCTTAAATCACGTTAAAAACAGTTCTTATATAAGAAAATAATTTGCTATTGAACAGAGTATTCATTTTTTTTCTGTCTATATTTATAACCAAGGACAAACATGAAAGGAGCGAGCTCTACTGTTCACAGAACCTCCAGTACAGAGTCCATAAGCTCCGCGTGCTTATAGTCCTTAAGTCCTTAAAAATGTAAATCGCGTATACACAGTCCGTATCCGTAATCACGTGACCATGCCAACCAATGAGCAAGTTGGAAACGACGTCCAATTAAACTCTTCAAAAGGAAATTTCCTTGAGATTGGTGCAAGCAGACGATATCACAGGTCACAGCTGAAAAAATTATTAAAACAAGTAACAGCGCAACACATTTTGATAAAACGTCCAGGATGGAGCACATTTGAATGGTAGGTTAAGTGCGGTCACAAATAATATATTTAAAACAGGAGCTAGTTAGAGTAATTGCTATGAAAATGATACTGATGCTTACATTTAGATGCGAGTGCGCGCGCATATACTGCTATGATTGGTAGTCCTTAGCAGTCAGTATCATCTAATCCTTAGAAAGGAGTCAACTTCTACGGAGCTATAAGGAATAAGGAATAAGGAGACAGTAGTGTGGAATCGATCTCTGACCAAGTACTACTCGCTTTATGGATACGGAATCGTAGATGTGGCTCAAGACTTTAGCAACGATAGGAACATGAAGTTTACTCATCAAACAACTAGATATAAAGTAAAATAAATGCCTAGACATATTAAAACAAATGCCCATGATCAACATCTAAGATGTATTGAGATCACTATACGTAGAAAATTAAATTAAACCTATCTACTGAACAGTATTTTATTAATTTTGGTAAAAATTTTGTGATTTGATGTAAAAAAAACTGTAAAAAAGACTTATCTTTACCCGCGGTTCCTTCCATTTCACCTAAAATGTAACAAACACCTAAGTGACAAAGCCGAAGTTTATAAAACCACTTGATTGATAGTGGGCTTCACTCGAAGATTCAAGGTCACGCGGTACACAACGCATTCTATTGAGATTTCATAAAACCCAGAGAGTGAAGGGTGGATGGTGATGGTGGTTTCAAACAAAATTTTTAGAAATCGGATTTTTGTTAACTACTTTTAGATATGTTTTTCTTTAGAAAAACAAACATTATTTCTAAAATTATATGAAACACTTCAAATATATATTTTAACAAATTATTAGAGTCATTAAAAAAATAGTTACAACTACAGTTAAATTAATTTTAGAAAAATAAACCTACGTTCTTATTTACTTGTATAAAACATTCACCAGTAATTATCTATTATCAACAAAATAACAAAAAAAAATAATCAATTTTTTATGTCAATATTAAACTACCCTTAAATGGATTTTTAACCGAAAATCAATTATATTTTTAGTTTATTATGTCAAATTCTCTCCAGATATTTGGACAAAATCCCTATGGTCATTTTTGAAAAATTTCAAATTTTAATCAAGATATAGCACCAAGGCTTAACCATTAAAGTTCTCTACCGCAGTCTTGTAGGGACAAATTTAAAATTTTCCAACTGTCGATTTCTAGTCTTTAAAAGTTCCCAATTTCGTATTAGAAGGTTAGCTAATGTTTTAAGTTTGAAATTTTTCAAAAATTACCATAGGGATTTTGTTCAAATATCTGGAGAGAATTTAACATAATAAACTAAAAATATAATTGATTTTTAGTTAAAAATCCATTTAAGAGTAGTTTATTCCATACCTCCCAGTCTCCCAGACAGACCGCTGTTTTCAACGTTCCACTTGAATTATTCCTGGTCACATGGGAATGTTTATTTCGGAACGCCTATGGTTGGAAAATTCACTGTCACCCCGCACCCCGCACCCTGCACCACGCACCCCCAAATATATTTCACACAACGCTGAGCTGATCAAATTATTAAATAACTAATGTATTATAATCGAGCTATAGCAGTTAAATTTATTACCAAATATACCAATAGANGAAGGAGATCACACAATGATGAGTTACATACCCTGCATTCATCACAAGACATTGTTAGGCTAATCAAATTTCACGGGTTAAGTTGGGAGGGACACGTAGCGCGAATGGAAGAATTTAGAATCGGGTTCAGGGTACTGACTGGCAAACCCAATGGGAAGAGACCATTGGGAAGACCTAGACGCCGATGGGAGGATAACATAAGAATAGACCTAAAAGATATAGGGTGTAATGAGGTGGACTGGATATATAACTAGTTCAATATAGGAATAGGGTGTAATGAGGTGAATTGGATAAAAGTAACTCAAGATAGAGCTAGGTTGTAATGAGGTGGACTGGATAGAACTAGCACAAAATAGGGGTAGGTGGGGTACTTTTGTAAAAACAGCAATAAAATCTTGAGATACTAATGCTATGAAGTAAGTAATGAGATCTTAAACTCTACATGAACTTGCTTGTAATATTAACTGGTTGACCAATAATTCTTCTTCTATAATTTGATTATTCTTTTTTTTTTATGTGTGTGTGACCTCTAATTTGTGTGTTTTATTTAATTAACTGACAACATTTTTAGACATATTCACTCAAAATATCTAATTATCAAGCTAAATAAGTAGACTTAATTCCATGGTATTTTGAGATCAGTTTTAAAAGAGTTTTGCGGAAAAATAAATGGCAATGGATTTTGACATTTTTCTTTACACCAAAAGTACTATTTTAGAACATAACTATTTGTATACATATATATATTTTACTATTACAATCTAAACTACTCAGTCCAAATATTTAATATATATAATTTAGAAATATTTGGGCCGGGTAGTTTGGATGGTAATAATAAAATATAGGTATGTATACAAATAATTAGTTTATATATATAGCTTTATCATGTTTAGCGGTAAAATGTAACATAAAGAATTCACTTGTGATTATCTAAATCAGCTAGCAACTTTAAAACGGTCTATCTATACTAAAGAATAAAGTACAAGTTATGAAAGGCGTGTAAAGGCTAGGCAGTAAATTTGGACAAATTCTATTTCAAATTATTTTTAATAAAATTATTTACTAACACACTTACATTTTTTACCGTATCTTCTTAACACAGCTTCACCTATTTATAAATAAGCCTTCTCTCTATTTACTTAAGTAACAAAGCATGATTTAAACAAATAATAAAATTGTGCCGATAAATAACATAGGGCCTACTGTAACATGTATATTAACAGTGATTTGCCAATACAATTCTTAAATATTGCAAAGGCCCATAATTCCAACCGAATCAAACTGCTTTTTCACATAATAAATGATCGAATACTTTGAGATTTATGATGAAAAAATATTTTTAGAAAATATTAAAATATCAGAGACAGTACTTTATACTTTCTAAACACTGTCCTATAAAGGCACACGATGTACTGCCTGGGACATCACACTAACACCAACCAACGCTAGCACCAGGAGTTTTAATATTTAGAGGACGAATACATAAAGGATATAGACAAACTTAACCCAGTACAACCAAACTAAACATACAACACCAGCATCAGCACACAATTAACATTTCCTTTGAGTTTAAAATACTCAACAATTAACATTTTTTAAGTTATTTTATAAACGTTATACAATATTTATAATTGTATTTCCTACATGTTGACAAGTACATATATTCAATTGTCATCATATAATTACTCTCTAAATGAATATATATTTTATTAATATAATTGTAAATATAATTAATATTTTGTATGAAATATTCGACTGCTTGATGCGGAGTAACACTTTAAAAACCATAAGATAAACATTCATTAAACCCTCTCTTTATTATAATTATATTAATATCCACTCATTAAGATTAAAATTGTTTTTTAAACTTACTTAGGACAGCAACACGACACAATACCAGTATTTAAGGGCAAACACATACAGAAACAATTATTTTCTATCCAAGCATATTCACTCAGCACAAAACCAAGGTCTCCCGGATATTTATACAGCGGTCCTAACCACTAAATTACGATGATGTGCCACGTAATATATCACAGAGTCCTTAAGAATGTGAAAAATTATGTTATTTGTTCAAGTAAGTTTTAAGAAATACAATGTTTACACCTAAGAACACCTTCTTCTTCCTGAACGCTGTCATTATGTTTATCTTTTTTTTATGTGCTGTACTTTACACCAAACAAAATGTGCGTAATCTTCCCGAAGGAAAAAAGTAAAATAAAGTTTGGACAACGTAATTGAGTAATATTATACCTTGACGCAGCTTATTTAAAAGATAAATCATAACTTAAATGGCCCTTTAAAAAAATACATACTTCTCAAAAATGATTAAAATTTACCCGAATTTTTTGCTGTTGTTGTAAATATAGTGGAAAAATCAGGATTTTATCTAATATCAAACTAGTGCAATTAATTTTATTAATGATACACGTAATTTATTCACTTTCGTACTATTATAATAAACCCTTTGATAAAATAATTAATTTATTTAAAATGTGGGCGTGATATATAAATTCTTAGATTCCCGGTATTTCAAGTTTTTTTGTTTTGTTTTTGTTTTTCAAATTCGAGAATAATCTTTCAAAGTGAAGAATTGATGGCTGGGGTGTTGTGTATGTTCTATAATTGAGTTAGTTTGTAAGTATTTTGTTGGTATAAATTGCTAACTCAGAGAGTGCATATCAAATACGCCCGCTAGATACATAAATAAATAGCCATTACAAGGTGATTTAAACTTTGATTAAGATTTAGATAAATGTATTTTAGTCAAAAACTTGGACTCTTAGGATGATGGGAAATAAATACTCTGATATCTTTGAAATGTGGTGCTGGAGAAGACTTGAGAAGTACAGGTGGACAGACAGGATGACAAATGAAGTAATCCTAAGAAGAGTGGGTGAGAAGAGAACCATTTTGGATCTGATTCTTTGGTACGAAACAAACTGGAGCAGACACATCCTTAGGAGGGACTGTCTTCTGCACGACGTCACAGAAGGCAAGGTTGAGGGAAAGAGGAGCTTAGGAAGGAGGAAGTTTTAATTATTGGATGATTTGAAGAAAATAAGAAAATTCTGGGAGCTGAAGGAGGAGGCAGAGGACAGGGTGTATTGGTGGTCTAAGTTCACTGACAAAAGGAATGGACCTGTCGTAAGACAGAACACCTAATAATAATGATAGTAATAATATAATTTGTACTTTCAAATAATCTCTACAATATTTTCCGTTTACTGTTCACTGAGCAGACAGCGTGTACGCCTGAAGTATAGTGAGTATGTGACCACGTAATACAAAAACTGGGGACAGTTTGTAAATGAAGCTTCGTTCACAAAGATGTGTGTGTGTGTCCATAATAATATTTTGATGGATAGAAAACTTTATTTTCTTATGGGTTGGTTTCTAGATTATATATACACTAGAGTCGCGACTATCCGGTTGATTTAGCCCAGACGCGCAATATTATATACAAGTACATACAGTAATTGTAATGTGCTCTGTCGTTTATTTATTTAATCCAAGTAGCAGAAATAAATTCTGGAAAGCAACGGAGGAGGCTGAAGTGGAAGGAGAAATTGTAATGAGAGTGAAACACATGTATGAGGATAACAGGATTTGTGTTACGATAGAGAGTGGGAGGACGGTGTGGTTCCAAATAAAAATATGGAGAGAATCAGGGGAGTTCCCTCTCATTACTACTATTTGTAATGTTCATGGATATTATCATTAGCAAAGTGGCGGGAAAACTCGGGGAAGAAAGAATAAAGGACATGATGTTTGCTGATAAGCTTGATATTATGGGGGGAGAAGGAAGAGGAAGTACAGGAACAGCTACAAGAATGGAATGAGGAAGTGAAAGAATGTGGAGTAAATTAGATTTAGCAGGTCAAATTGTGAAGTGATAGTAATGAAAAGGACGAGGGTAAAGCCTAATAAAGCTCTAAGGTTGGATGGAGTAGATCTGAGAAAGATACAGAACGTAAAATGTCTTGGAAGCGTGATTGTGAAGAAAGGTGGAAGTAGAGAGAATTTACCGAGAAGAAACCTGCTATGGAGAATTGTTCTATAGGTGTGTAAGAGACCTGCTATGGAGAGTTGTTCTATAGGTGTGTAAGAGACCTGCTATGGAGAGTTGTTCTATAGGTGTGTAAGAGACCTGCTATGGAGAGTTGTTCCATAGGTGTGTAAGAGACTTGCTATGGAGAGTTTTCTATAGGGGTCTAAGAAACCTGCTATGGAGAGTTGTTCTATAGGTGTGTAAGAGACCTGCTATGGAGATTTGTTCTATAGGTGTGTAAGAAACCTGCTATGGAGAATTGTTCTATAGGTGTGTAAGAGAGAGACCTGCTATGGAGAGTTGTTCTATAGGTGTGTAAGAGACCTGCTATGGAGATTTGTTCTATAGGTGTGTAAGAGACACTGCTATGGAGAGTTGTTCTATAGGTGTGTAAGAGACCTGCTATGGAGAGTTGTTCTATAGGTGTGTAAGAAACCTGCTGAGATTTGTTCTATAGGTGTGTAAGAGACCTGCTATGGAGATTTGTTCTATAGGTGTGTAAGAGACCTTCTATGGAGAAGAGAAGTTCCCTTGAAGTGTAAGGAAGTGTTGTACAGGGCGTAATTTATAACCTTTGTCACACATGCAGAAGAAACATGGACATTGAATGAATAGTAGAGGAAGCAAGACTGAGATGGTATGGGCATGTAATTAGGATGGAAAAGGAGAGAATAGAAAATACAATGTTGGAAATGAAATATGTAGGAAAAATAACACAAAGGAGACCAAGAAAGACATGGGAGGAGCAGATATCATGAAGTGTGCTAGTGGTAGGACAAGACTGGAAGCAATTATAGGAGGAAGAATTGTGAAAAGATAGAGGAAGATGGAGGCACTTTACTAAACAGACCCGGCCACAAGCTGGAAACAGTCGATGATAATGAGTATTTATATTTCAAATATTTTTCTCGTAAACCAGTAATAAATTAAATATTTAAGTTCTATGAAATTTATTTTACAGGCTTGAATGATAAGTATGAACAATTCTTAAATTTTATTTTCCATAGTATAGTTTTATTATTATTATTATTATTATTATTATTATTATTATTAGCACCGCGTCTTACTACCCGTTCGGGTTATACGCACTTACGCTAATGTGTAATGGTAGGGTGATTGTGAGATGAAATGGAGGACCAACAGTTTAACGTGGAGTCCGAACCACGGTGGAGGGCTTGCATTCCACACATTAACAAGTTGTGATTAATACAAGTCTTGTCAGAGGTGAAGGAAGGGTTTGGCAATCAGATAAATATGAGCCGGTACCATGGATTGAAATATATTTATACATAGTCTATATGATCAGATTAAAGTTAAATGCTTGGTTAGCTAAGGCATCACTCTCGTGTTAGACTGGCCTGCTGAAGACGGGGATATTGGGGATCGAGTCCCGATAGGGTCTACTGAGGGTGATTTTCTCTAAATGGTTTCCCATTCTATTTCCACGCAAATGCGGGTATATTACCTCTAAAATGCCTCCTTCCTCATCTCCACTCCATTAGAGTAATTATCATATTATATGCGCACAGTCAGAACAAGTAGTAAGATGCGATTGTGAAAAAATACATACACATTTTCAATTAATATAAATTAAATTACGATAATTTTCAAAAATATAAGAATTGTTGTTATTTAAAGTTATTTATTCTATCGCGAATATTTACCTTCAAAATGTGATGAGATTTATTAATAGTCTATATTTTTATTTCGAGTATCGTATAACTATTTTAGATACGACAGACAAAATTCAGCCAAAAATTATTTTATTATTATTACTATTATTATTATGAGCTTATTTAATTATCGTTTAGCTGCGATATTAGATTAAAAAAATCGCTTGTATCAGAAATATATTGTAGCTTTCTAAATTCTTCATTTTACAACAATCGAAATGGGATAAATTTAATAGTTTTATCATTATCGATTAGCTGGTAAAATCATTGTTTTTTAATTTTTTTGTGTTTAAAAAAACTGTTTTCTAAAGTACAATACATAAAACCACACCACGAAGTGAAGTCTGGTTCGAGTTGTATTACTTACCTAAGTTAGGTGTTATCCGTAGGGGTGAGATGGACTCTTAAATTACCCAAAAAAGTATTCACAAACATAATAGACTGTGCATTACATTACTATATTAAATTAGATGGTTTTATTCAAATAATTTAATCAGCCTTAATATATCTTTAATTAAAATTGGACATTTAGTTGGTTAATACGTCGTTTTTCAACCGATGTGCAGCGCGATTTTGGGAGAAATCAAAAAAGAAATTAGAAAAAAATTAGAGTAATAAAAAATAAATCATTTAAAATCTTTGATCCACTTTTTTAAATAACATAATTATTATAATTTTAGCTAATCAACTTTTAAATACAATATTAATACTTGTTATTTTAATAACAAAATCTCTCCTTAAAGAAATGATGGTGTGATTTGAGAATTTTAAAACCTTTCTCAGTGGGCCGTAATTTGAAAAAGGTTGAATATCAATAGGGTTATATATTTCTAACTATGAGATTGGGGGCTGCACTTAAGGTAAACTCAATATTTTACGTTACTTATTGGCGGTTTTAAGCTGTTTGACTAATTTAATATAATCTACAGTGTACTCAATACAAGTGATTAGATAGTAATTATTTGTCATCATAAACGAAGATGAAGAATATTTTTAACGAAATTATAAAATTGTGGAGGATAAAAACATATATTGACTTAGATAAAAAAAATTACTAAAAAAATACCACAATCGCTACACACACAAATCCTGCCTACAATTTAAAAATCATTCGTATTGAACTAATGCCACACTATGGATGTATATAATTCACTCCATATTTTGACACATTTTTCCACGGACAATAAATTATTTCTAATATTTTTCATAAATACGTTTTCATCACACAATCACTTCATAAATATAATAGAGAAATAAAATAATCTGATATTGTATGACTTACATAGATCTTAAAAACCTTAAGAACTTTTTAATTTTCACCCGTGGTTCGACAAGAAACACTCGTTATCAAATTTGCACTCCCAAATAAACCGAGTTTCGCAAATCCTGAGATAGAACTAACATTTGAGCTGGTTCTTACCCCTGCATTAACTTTAAATAGCCGACGTGCAAATTGTCATAGACCTCACCGTCAGTCAGGAGAGCGGTGGGGGGAGAGGGGAATGAGAGAAGCTGTACCGCACCGTGGCGTTCGGCCACCCCTCCCTCCCTTGTATTGGGTTCGCGGCCCGGCTACTAGGAGGGGGTCACAGGGATATACCTGCGCTGCGCCACACCTCACCGTGCCATCACTGGTTGGGTGACGCACAGGTTTGATTCTCCATCGAGATTGGTTTTTTTTGTTTTTTTAGCAGCGCGTATTCAGGTTATAATTAAGATTATGTACTGAGTTGTACTAAGTTTTTAGGGATGAGTAAAGTTGAATTTAGAGGAAATGTACTCACATTTGCGTGATGGGAGAGAAAGGGAAAGCCATTTATAAAAAAAAACACCCTCACTACACCTGACCGACATTCTTCTCGTCACTGGCAGTCCAGTCTATTGTGAGAGTGACGCCTTAGACCGTGCGGCCACCTAAGCGCGTCCCGTCAAGATTGTTTTTCTTGCGTACAACACGTCCTACCAACCATCCGGATTGTCCGCGTATCCATACCAATGAGGTAGGGCTGAGTAAGGTAGAATATAGAGTAGATGTACCTGCATTTACGTGAAGGTAGGAGTGGAAAGTGTGTTGGGAAATCCCCGTTCAGAATATTAATTTGCAGGTTATCGTGGGCTATAGTCGTTTGGACTCAGTAACGGGCCTGACCGTTGTGTATCTGAGTTTTGTATGATATCCCAACCATTTCTATGGGACGTAAGGTTCGAATCCTGTAGGAAAGTAATATTTAATATACATATGGTGTTAACAGAAAGGGGGGG